>JH431916.1:138207-157698 GCA_000239455.1 Strigamia maritima | reverse complement strand
CTCAAAAAAAAAAAAAAAAAAAAAAACCTCAATTCAATTTATCGATTTTTATTATTATTTTTAATATTTTTTCATTTCTGCTGTACGTATATAATATTTTCCAAGAAATATTAATAAAAAAAAAGAAGCAAATTTCAATTTTACCAACTGGAATCTCCCAAAAATAACCCCCAAAACCTCATTACAACAACAATCCAATCAATTTTAATTCCAAATTTTACTTCAACTTTAAAACGCCGGTCAAGTATTTGCCTTTGGGCCAAGTCGAAGTGAAAAAAATATTCGAAGAACCGGTATACAGCTCAGAATTAAATTGAAACTGGTAAAAATTTCAAGGACGCAGAAAAAAGGAAAGAAAAGGCCCGAAAAGGGTTGAAACGAAGAGAAGGGGAACTGGGAAGAAGAAAAGAATGGAAAAACCGGTCCAGGTGAACAATTTGCCCTTATTTTTCTCTTGACGGAAATCAATAGAGCAAAATGAAGTCTCATTGAAAACTGGGCGTCAAAATGGCGCCAATATTTATCACCAAACCTTATCATCGCCAGGTACGGCGACATGTCGAGCAGTTTCTTTTGACCCGAGGTAAAGGTGATGGCCCAGTTGTTGTTAAAAGCCCCTTCTTATGCCCTTTGCGACAACCAGTTCCTTGAATACAGACTTATAAGGGGGTTATTTTCTGCTTATTTATGACCCGACTCTTCATTCAGATAAATGCTTGATAATTGGTGGGCATTATCCACCTGTTCACATCGTTAATCCTGCATTTTCCTTGAGCAGTAAACCTCTTCTTGGGCCCTATAGTCACAAATCAAAATTTTTAAATTATCGGTTTCAATCGAATGTTAGTTTTTTTTTTTTTGTCATTTTCGGGAAATCTTTATCAATTTCTCGACATTTATAGTGTGTTTTGAAGCAGAAAAATCACAAATCATCAAAAAAATCTTCAAGAAAAAGTGTTTACAACTGATATTTATTCATTGTAATAAATAATAATAACTAATTTTACTAATAAAAACACAAATATACACCATCATTAAAGCAAAAATAGTTTATTTTCTCACGTTAAAAATAATTAATTATGGCAAACATGAAATTAAATCCTGTTTAGCTGTTAATATTCACATTTCGTGTCTAATACTGAAAATTCACCCCCTCCCCCACTTTATTTAATTTTTTTATCCAATTCTTTGCGTGATAGAAATGTTTTCATTTTTTTCCGTTATAGTATGTTTTTCGTGTTGATATAAATGATTAATCCCCATATTGTATAAATGATGAGATCAATTAAATGGAAATGGTTTTTTCCACCATTCACCCCTTTCCCCCCCCTTTTTTTATACCGGTAAGTGCAATATTAACCGGAAGTTAACTTCTGCAAGCTAATTATTTACTGTAAAAGCCACAATCACTTAGTGCCATCAAGTAGCGCAGGTGAAACATTGATCAATGCCATCAATACCACAAAACAAACAGTTTAGAATTTGATGCCTTTGCAGCTCTTATATATCCCGAACAAATTCAAATTAATTTCAAACATAGCGTGTTGAGGGCTTGAAGCGCTAAATTAAGTATAACAGGTCATAATTTGAGTAAAAGATTTTACCATTTTCCCTCTAAAAGCCTCAAATTACTTCCTTATTAAACCAATAACTACTGCAAATAGAAACCTTTAATTAAAGCACACAACTTCGCAATTTTTTTTTAAATTAAATTTTAATCAATTTTAATCATTTCATGCGTGACTACACAATCATTTTCCCATTTGTCATCACAGTCTAATAAAATATTACTATGATGTCATCGATTCGATTAATCATTTTTTTTAAAAAATAATAAAACCCGAAAAAAAAATCATAATTCCATTTTATTTCGATACAGTATAACCTGTGCAGTCCGGACCTAGTGCCGACCGGACACAATGGCCGAACCCAGCCAATCTCCAGCCATGCTAAAATGCCTGTGCCGACTGGACACCTGTTCCGACCGGACAAAATTTTGCGCCCCAACTGTGTCCGGACCGCACAGGTTATACTGTACTTGAATTGTATTCGTCCGTGAAAAGCAGGAAAGCTCCAGGGGGCAACCGATAAACAATATAAAAAAATGTCCAGATTTCCTGGCTACGACTTGTTAACATCGCATCCAGTCAGAACATTGACAAATAAAAAGCAAGTCCTATAAATCAAACAAGATTTTCATAGAGTTAAATGGAATTTAATTGTGTTAACTTAAAAAAAATTATATATATATATATATATATATAATAAAAAAATGGCGTAACGGGACGTGAATAGGGTGTAAAGAAAGAGAATAAGAATCAAAATTTGTGCAAAGTCAATCAATGGAATTGTAGATCCAAGGACAATCAGAGTTGATGGAAAGGAAGGAAGAAGGTGAGCAAATTAGCTTCGATTGTATGATGTTGGTAGGGGTCGCACCTGCGTTATATATGAGCAAAGGCCTCTTTGAAAATCCCAAAATAAATCATGTTGGCGTGCACTAGGAGGAGCCCAACGCCATTAGGCCTCTTTTCACTCTCCAATCAGTGTTCGGTTGTGTGGCAAAGAAGAAGTTGAAGAAAAAGAGAAAAATGCAAAGCTACACATACACACATTGTTGATAAAGGCATCTGAGTGCACTTTAGGCCTAAATCCTTTTCTCTTTTTCCCTCCCCTCCCCCTATGGTTTACTAAGACGTGCGAACAAAATCCTCTTTTGTGTCTACTATATTACAACAATCCAATCTATTTGCCTAACATGCGCACATTCATCAGCTGTGGATGGAATTGCGCATTCAGTCCACCCAGGCAAATCAATCTCAGCCCAAAACACAACCCTTCACCCTTTATCCACTCTTTTTCTTTCTCTTTGAATTCTAAGTGGGTGCCTTCAATCTGTGGAAGATTCCACGTTTAGGAATGGGGGAAAATCCCCTGGTGTCTGTCTTCGAGAATTTGTGGCCAAAACATTTCACCTTTCTCTCATTCAATTCGACCTTTTGCACCCTATTACAACGAAACGCCTGTTTTAGGCTTATTAATTTACTCAGTAATAAACAAATGGCATTTAAAAATGAATTTATGCCGCGAATGGGTCACGGAACCAATAACCGGTTTAAAAAAAATTATTTTTAATTGTTAATTTCCTTTTTAAATTTTTTTTTTCTTCTTTAAATCCAATCTATAGTCAAATTGTAAAGAACAAATAATTTTACACACTTTTTTTTTACTGTCACAGTCATCTAAATAAAAAACTGCAGAATACACATGCGACTTGAAATTTGCCTCCCCCTTTTCCACTTCGATTGAATTTAAACACAAAGAACTCTCCGCCATTTAAATATGCGTGTCCAGCCCAACAGATCGAAATATGCGAATAAAAGCATAAAGAAGAATAAAAAAAAATATCAAATATAAAACCCCATTACCCAAAACAAACAAACAAAAAAATAAATAAAGAACTAAAAGCGTTCACTCAACCCTGAAATAACATAAATAATAAAAATAAAAAATAAAAAATTACAAGTTATTAAACAAAATGTATTACATATATTAAAAAAAGAGTATATAATTTTCAAGAGATCAGAGCAAATATTGCAATTGATATCCTCATTATTATTACATTTTGCTTTCCTGCATGGCGACGTGTGAGATACAGAATAAGTCAACGACATCAAATTTTGTCCCATTATCTCTAATGTCAACTACCCCCAAGACATCGTTAGCTTTAGCAACTATTAAAGTCCCTGCATCAAACTAATGATAAAATGATGAAATGATAAAATGATAAAAATGATAAAAACTCCAAGCATACAACAAAAATAAGATTTTAATAACATTAAATTTCGTTAAAAAAATAAATAAAATAAAAATATAAGTCGCCCTAAACGACATCATCTTTAAACCTCAAAACCACTGTTTAAAGAGAAGGGGGGAGAAGGGGAAAAGTACAGGAATCAAGGCAATTTAAACCCATCCAATTCATCGCAATCGCCACCTACCCATTCCTTCCACTCCCTCTATTGTCGCTACCATACAACAAGTATGTGATTGCTCTTCCTCAAGACATTTATTCTCCACAATTGGCCACCGGCTGAACGAACCGGGCAATTATGAACCAGATTAGCCTCCTCCACCCCATCCGCGAGTCCTTTCACCATCCGTACCCACATTTACCCACCGCGACCCCACAAAACCCCCACCACCGACTAACAACGTACAAATATTCGAGTCGCTAAACTCAAAAGTTGCTATGGTTACTGAATACTGCGGCCGTCCATTTTGATTGAAATCAATGAGTAGATGAAAAATGTAAAATAAAAAACGCAAATTATTAATAAATATCCATGTTGGCGGTTAGAGCAGCTGCTGCGTTTGCTTTGAGAGGGTCACCAACTTCTTTACATATTCCACTCCCCCCTTCTTTTGTAATCAAAAGAAAGACGCATGCGTATTGTGCACTTCATTTTTTTTCTTTTCTATTTTTCTAGCATTGATAGCGCCATCTGTCGACTTCTCCGTCTCAAATCATTGCCCGAGGATGGTGGTGGAGCTGTTAATTGGTAATTAAAAATAAACATGTCATGTATCAGCTCACCCCAACTGATTTGCAGTTGGATACTCACACACAAATGAGATGAGATGCCCTTTTGTCTAATTAGAAATCTTGTTATAGACTTGCCACGTCATCGCATTCGAACCCTCTGACAAAGGCATCTATTTATGATGTGTAATAATTTAATAATTAAACAGATGCTGTATACATTTTTGAAAAATTTAAAAATTTGATTAAAAATTTTATTGCGGTGTTTTTTTGTTTTTTGTTTTGGTTTTAATTCATAAAAAAGACGAAAACCAATGAGTAGACTATGATGACGTCATTTGGTGAAGTAACAGTGTATCAAAAATGACATCATGCAGTCCCAACTGACACATTTTAGTATCAATGTTGGAGAGAGAATGCATTTTATCTTTGGCGATGTCGTTTTGGACAAAACAAATAGTAGGCAAATTACACGTTTATTATTATATGTATCGTACAAATATTATAGGAATACTTGCGCTGTGCAGCTTAATAATGGAAAGTAGTGCGAGCCGGGCGGAAAATCTGTTTTTCTATGTATTTTCCGTATTTCTGATTTTTTTTTTTAATGGAAAGAGTACTGACGGCCCTGCTGTAACCATTTTGTGTAATAATTTTTATTAAGTAGCAGTGATTTGTAATTTAACGGTTTTCATTGCTCTGCAGTGAAGTAGTTCTGGATTGAAAAATTTTTTTAATTTATTTTTCTTTCAATTTATTTTTACTTTTTTTTTAAAAAAAAAAAAAAATTCTTAAATTTTAATTCAACTTAAATATTTAAATTATAATTTCAAAATTGCAAACTTTACAAGCGTCAAACATTACTTAAAAGTCAATTCATAAATTTAACATGCCACTAAGTTTTATTTAACACTGGGAAAAATTGTTGAATAAACTTTACTTTTAAGGCTAATTGAGCCATTATTTTTAGCTATAATGTCAGTCAGGTAGGTATTTAAAAAAAATCAATTTAAAAATAATTTAACCAAAATAGCAACCTTTAAATAAGATTTTCATGCATTAAAAAAATACAAAATAATAAAAAAAATAAAATGAAAATTCAAATAAAAAATAAAAAATTAATTCCAATAAGTTTTATTCAATAGGCCAATAAAAGATGAACATGACCGAGAACGAAAGAATAATTTATCTCATTGTAACGCCTCGAACGCCCCGTATGTGTTCGAGATGTTTTAGTCGGATTACAGAATAAAAAAACGAGAGCCTTAAATCAGATTTCTCTCGATATTATCCCGCTGCAATTTTAATCTGCCATTGTTGACATTAAAATTTAATTTTTAATCACCGAATTCACATTTCCCGCTGCTTGCGTCGGATTCCAACAGACGGCGCCACTAACACCGGCCACCGCACCTCGTTACAAGCGAGTCGCTGTGAACGTTGTGGAGCATGCGCTCGTTTCGCAATGCGAGGTTTTAATCATAATTTAAATGGAAAATTTCGCTGAGTCTTCCATTCTCAGGAGATGAAATCCTCTCCCCACCTACTCAACCTTAATATCACTTCAATTAAAAAAATTGCAGCCCAACATAAAATTGGGAGCGAGTCACGTGATGCCCTTTGGCCACTCTCTCTCTCATCTCGCCTCAATGGTGGCAAATATGACGGGATGTGTAATCAAAGGGGTGGGATATTTCGGCGCATTCGTAATTTATTAAATCACCAACTCAAAGTGAATGTGGTGACTGTGTAGATTGGGATAAATTTTTTATATTTCGACACAAATGATGAAATAAAAAAGAAAAAAAAAAAAAAAAAAATAAAATTAAAAACTAAGAAAAAAAAGAAAAAAAATCTATTTCGTGGTAAAACTTTCAATTTTGTTGTTCTTTCATTTCACTGAGAAACTAATTAAAGGTAATGGAACATCTTTTAAAATTTGAAGCTCATTTCTTTGCAGTTTACATGGGAGGGGGGGGGGGGAGAATAAAAATCTTGGAAAATCATGTTGTGATGGTTTTATTCGGTTAGCTAGATTGGATAAACTTTTTCCTAATTTCTGAAAATTGTAAAAAAAATTATTATATACTTGTAGTCTACTGTGCGACTGCCGATCACATGTTTATACATCCCATCAAAAGTCTAGTCAGTACTTTAGTGAGTGAAATACTCAAAATCCCAGTTGTTTCTCATTCTTGTCCGATTTGAGGTACAGTACTATTTCTATATAGCCAGATCGTCTGCCACTATCAGCTCTACCTGGATTTTCTGCGGTTTTCAGACTTTTCACAGTTCTCGGTGCAAATGTAAAGCTGGGTCCATAAAAGAACACTCCTTTATACATGGCCCAACATTCCGGACTGGCTTTTATCGTTGAGAACATGAGTCATGTCTGAGTATAAAGTTGAACAATATGTTTTAAGAAGCTGCACTACAGAAATACTTCCCATGTAAAACATGTACAGTTAAAGAACCAGCACCCATCAAACTATATAGATGTAAACATCCCGTAAAATGTGCAACTACAGCTTGTCGAAATGTACCGTACGTGATAAGATAAACTGTCGAGATAAATGTTACTATAGTTTACTACGTATGTTTTACAAGAAGCTGTAGTGTTGTCTGGCTGTCAGACATTTCCATTAACTGTATATACCACGTTTATTAGATGCCAGAAGATTTCTGAATATTCTCCATAAGAAGAACAGTAAGCAACCGGTTTTCCTTAACTATACCTCTAAAAAGAATTCAACATACAGTATAGATTAGAAACAGATCCAAAGTAGTCTACGTAGTGTTTTTAGACACTCAGAAATAATGCAAAGATGCAAACTAGAACTGCTTTATTGCACGAGGTCAAGAAAGGGAGCGCTATCTGTAGGGACACTTCAAAAGCTGATATTAAGAAAATGAGGTGCAGTCTATATGGCAGATCTACATTCCTATAGCGCAAACCCTTAAGCTGGGTTCTCACTTGCGATTTTTCCGCTTTATCGCGCGAATTCCGCACGGAAAACTCACATCAAAATTGCGCTATTTTTAAAATTGAAAATTTTTCTAACTTTTTCTGTGTTTTTTCTGCATGTGGGAACCTAGAAAAAATTTCAATTTTAAAAATAGCGCAATTTTGAAGCAAAATAAGTTTTAAAAAACCGCAAAACGCAATGAAATCGCGCGATTTTACCGCAAGTGAGAATCCAGCATTACGATGAGCTCCATCGGTCCATCCAGTACATCAACCAGCCTTCTGATCACAATGTAGACTTAAATTGAAGTTCTTTTTAAGATATCCTGTCTTTACTGTCTTTACAATGCAAATCTACACTTTCACTGCAAAATGATTCAGTTCCATTGTGCAGAGCTAATTACATCTATAAAACCGATTTTGATTTTCCATTTGTATGTACTTCTATGTTTCATACAAACAGATTAAACTTTCAATCTGTATGATGGAACAGCAAAATAAGAAATCGAAACTAATATATCAACCCTTGCTTACAACAATTTATTGCCTAATTTTTAAAGTACTTAAATTTAACTTTTTTTCTTTTTCTTCTTTTTTCTTTTTTTTTTAAATTATAAACGTAAAAAATAAATTAAATAAATAAATAAAAAAATGAAATAAAATCCAGGCGAGTTCTTCCATCAAGTTTCCTGCACGAAAATAGAAAACCGAAATGGAAATTGAAACTGAGCGGATCGCATTAAAGTATCCTCGAGGCCAGACGGTTTTGAACCCCGAACGTCAAAAGAAACACTTCCCCGATCCACTAGCACGCGCCACCCCCAATTAATTCATTAAAGGCGATGACAGATTCCGATACCCCTCGGGATCGCTCCATCTCCCCGTCACATGACACCACAAGCACGTCACAATTACACATATTCGCTCATTACCATAATTCAAATGCCACTGGTAAATGAAGAACGCATGCGCACAACGTCTTGTCTTAATTGAGAGCAAATTAGGCAATGGCGTCTCAGTGGAATTAAGCCCGTCTGCAGCGCCACCTATAATTAAGGCCCGCCAACATCATCAAGGAAACATCAACACGCAGGGGAACGAGTTACATCCGATAGCGTCGTTACTCTGATTTTTTTCCCTCCCTCTAGTTTTGATATAAATAAGACGTGACCTGCGTGACGTCATAAGAAGAAAAAATGACATCCATTTTGAGATAATGTTTCCAAAAAAGAAATTAGGGAAGGGAGCACAGAGAGGGCGAAAGGAAAAGCGAACGAGGGAAAAAAAAATGGATTTCATCTCGGGCACCAAAGAACCAATGAATTCCTAATAAGGATGGACATGTTCAATTACAAGTGCCCTCAAGCGGACGCCATGAGCAACACTTACATTAGGCTGAATAGCGAGTTGCAGAAAGTTGTGAGTAAAATAAAAAAAATATAAAAATAATAATATAAATTAACATGATAAATCATTGTTGATAAAATATCTTTTTGAGGATTGTTTACGTAATGGAGAATATTTTGTTTATATGTTTCTAAAACAAGTTAATTTTGTAAGTGAATAGAGGTAAATGAAATTATAATTTTAAATTTATAAATTATAAATGTGCAAACATCATAATTAAAAGTGACATTTTGAAATATTCATTTTATGAATTATAAAAGAACCGCCTGCCTCATGTTTATAATTATAATTACTATAACAGATTTAATTGTGATTTGGATATAATCATTTATGTTTAATGTATTGCATGTATACATTTATTCATAGATATATAGATAAGAAAGATTAGGTGATTAGTTTTCTGTGAAACGCATGCGCAGATCACATTAGTCAGTTTTAGCTGATTTTGAAATTTTGAGTTTTGGGTTGAAGATTTCTTGCTAAAAATACTACATGTCAATTCCTTTTCTCCACAAGTTTATTCAGTATAACCTCGCTATAACGAACCACTAAAAATACATCAGTCATCAATACCGTTCGTTATACAGAGTTTTCTCAGTAACTACGCAGCACGGAAAACCTACTTTAAGGGATTTCTAACTCGTTCTTTAAAAGCAAAATTTCGTTACAAACAAAATTAAACTATATATGCGTTTTTTTTTTATTAATTTTTTTTAAATTGAGTACCCAAAAAAATGCCAACTCTCTATTGGATTTAATTAAACACTTTCTGCGATCGATGTCTAATCTAGCTGAACGATTATCATCCAACTTATTCAAACTTTAGAACTACATAGCAAAAGTTAACCATTGAAAATCTAATCTTATCATAAATTTCCAACATGATTCTCAACAAAATCAACGTAATTTCTTAATGGGATTACTACTGCTTGGATTAATAAAAAATAATAATTAACTTTGCATTAATTAAATAAAATGTTAAATTAAACTTTTAAAACTTCAATCATTTTAATTAAGTTAAAATAAAAATAAAAATACACTTGGGTGAATTATCTGATTTAAAACAAGTAAGAAGTGAAATAATTAAAGGATTATGAAGATGGGAAATGTAGGTCTGTATAATGATTAAGCAAACATTTCAAAGTAAACAATCCATTTCACTTCACTCCCCAATTCAACCTCATTGCCAAGCTCTTAATACAACAATGGGCTCTTCCTATATGAATAAATCAACTTGTTACGACAGCTGGCACTTTTTCCATTGGCTCATTTAATTTGATTAGTAATCAACAAGAACGGTTCAGTGGTCCATTCCGGATACTGGACACCCCTCCCTCGAAAACCACACAAAATAGAGGGGTGCCGTCGTGCCGACACCACTGACTGAATTGAAAAGATGAAGCGAACAATCAAAACAGACGGAAACGAATCCCATTTCGAAAAAAAAAATCCATTATGAAAACCACTTAACTTATATACGTTATTGGGCTCGAAATAACACCCCCACCCATCCGGAAAAAAAGAAAAAAAAATTAATTGCGTCGTACTGGTTGCAAAAGAATGGTATTTTATGGGAAAAAGATTAAGGGATGATTTGGCATATTAAACTGTGAAAATTTCTATTTGAAACCACAAAATTACTATTTTGAAACCATAAAGTGACATTTTAAATGAATTAAGTGAATTATAAAACAGCTATATTAAATGTAGTAAATTATCAATTTTAACTTATATTTAACCATACATACAGCAACTAAACATCCATTTGGACCTATTTTCAACTCTGCATTTTCTACTCTGTTTAGTACTTTCCCATTGTACATAGATACAGTAAACACACAACTTAAAATTTTGAAAAATAACTGTCACATTTACTCATGCATTGAAGTGGATGAACTTATGGATTTAATGGATTTTTTTTGTCCAGAGCCAAATTTTGTGAAAGGAAAAGAAAATTCTTTTTTTTTTTTTTGCTGGTAAAAGAAAAATTCAAGGTGATGATGTGTTTGTTCCTAAAAAAAAGTCGAATGCCTGAAGTGATTCTAAAATATGCCTTTTTATCTTGGCTGTAATCGACATGAGAAAAAAAATACTTTTGATTATTTCATTTCACTTGTTAGGAACCAATCATAAGAGCAGGATTATTCAAAAAGTGTCCAATCAAAATCAAATTACAGCAATAATTTTTTTAAGATCAATAAATTAGCAAGTAGAGCGCTTTAAACAATGGTTTCACTGTTAAATTTCGACCAATGGGAGGCTGATTACACTAATAATACAGCTTGTTGGTTTACTATCGCCTTGACCATAGTTAAAATTTATTCATTTATTGATTTTAAAATTTCTTATACCGAATACCACCCCAGGTAACACCAAACATTTACAGCAATGTTAGAAGAAGTGTCATTTGGAACAATGCAGCAACATTGCAAATGTTTGATGTTACCTGGGCATTCGATATCCAGCGATTGTTGTAGTAGTTCGCGCACTCATTTTCTCTCCATGATGTTATCGCGCAGAAAAATTCGTGCGGTAACTACTACAGCAACAATCGCCCTCCGATTATCTCACTCGACTATTCGGACTATAGAAAAACTAATTGCAATCAGAATTTTTTAAAAATGGCCAATAAACATCTGATTACAATTACACTAAAAAAAAACCCATTCTGCTCGATAATCTTACCCTGGCTTTAGATCAATGCTAGCTAAGCAACAAATTGACTACAAATTGTTTATCTACTTATTTTCTGCTTACACAAAGTTAAATTATACACTTCGTGAGAAAAATTATTGATAAATTAACTGTAGCAATATAAACAGTAGAACACTTTAAACAAACATCGATAATTCACTTCCAGTTCATAGCCGGCAGGTCAATAATACGGTTTTACCAGGAAATATTAAAATAATCTTTAAAAATATCTCTCATGGTATGAAATCATTGGAAAACAAACTCAAGTTATACATCAGATGCCTATGCGTATAAGCTTACCAACTGTTTCACAATCTATAGATCATGTTCTTATCTGTAGATAAGATAGATAAACTTGTTTATCCATGTTCTTATTAACAAGGTAAGCAGCATTAAGCCTAGTCAGATACTTTAAAGATATAATGAATAACCTACTGGAAATCCCCGTAACTTATTTCATCATCCTTGTTTGATTTAAAAATTAAAATATTGTTTCCAAAGCAAGAACATCTGCCACCTACTTTTAACTAGATTTCCTGTGGTTTCTCCAGACCTTGGAGCATGATTAGTCCGAGGCCCCAGCCCAAAACACTATTTTTATGATTCCAGAAGAATCTTGGACATTTTATAATACATAGCTGCATTCAAAAGTGTTTTAATCTCAATACCGTAAAACCTCGCATTAGCAAAAAACCGCAATTTTTGACCTCCGAAAAAAGTCAAGTGGGCCGATTTTTAGCCCTGGGCTTAAATACCTCATATAAGCCCATTGGTTTTAATAGGTTTTAATGAGCTTATAATCGAAAAACCGTCATTTTTGACTTTCGGAAATCTTGAACTTTTATGAGTGTAGTTAATTATTGTAAATTTGACTCTTGTTATATACGGTAGTCTTAGTTATAGAAAGATCAACTAAGTGCCAAAAAGAAAGTAAACGAAGTATAGCTATTACTAGCAAATTGTTTTAGTAACTACTAATCTACTAATCTAGTAATGCAGCTAGTGTGTCATAGTTTAAATGTATAGTTTACAATTACAATTTAAATTGATAGTACAGTACAAGCTCCAATAAAAACTGATGTAGAGCACAAGATTTTTGTCATTGAAATACTGCTTTGTAAACACAGTACCGTAAGCACTTAGTAATGTTAAATGGGTACATGAGTATTCATGTATTCATGAGTATACTGTCCCTTTAAAGTGTGCAAGCTGTTTAAACTAAACTGTAATTTGACGTCATGTTCCATATTCAGACTCAAACTAATAACTTTCAAATGAAATAATAAAAATAAATCAAACGTTCCATTATTAAATCTTTTGAAAAACAAAACAAAAAAAATTTACAAATGACAGAAAAGTTGTCCTTTAATTTGTGTATTATAGTTGTAAATTATTAGTGTGGAGACATAAGAAACTATAAACAATGCGACATAAAGTAATTGCATTGTCTAGTTGGTTTCTGAATAAAACCTAATTTTCTTTTTGTTTTCATGATATATGCCATTATCTCAACAATTTTATCCTCATAATATATTTAAGTTAATAACATTATAGAACTTTCTCCTCGACGTGTTTGACAAAATATTTTGAAATTGTCTTAATTAAAAAGTCATGATAACTCATGTCATTTTACATCCTCTCTTGTACAGGCCAAATTATTAGTGACCTCTTGTGTGAATCAAACTTTGCATAATCATATTTTTCTTCCAAATTACAAACATTTTAATAGTTGTTGTTGTTGTGGGCTTATGAATTCAATCATGCTCCGTCCTGTCACTCGGTAAAGTAGAATTGACATTCATCCGGGTGTCCAACAGACCAAAAGAAGGAATTTCAATTACAATTAAAGTCAATAGGTGCATTCAAAAGATAAAATTAACAGTTGACAGACATACTAGTCATAATTGTGACTGAAAAAGAGATTCTGCCAGGATTCTTGAAAATCCCAAACCACAGATCTTCTGATTGCCGTTCAGGTGCACTACCAATTAAGCTACCTAGGTCTCCCACAAGCTAAAACCCCTGAACAGTCACAAGCTCAAATAAAGTTCTCCATCCAGGATTCCTATAGGTATCTTGTCAATGTCTACCAAGAAGTACTGGACACAAAAGAGAAAGAAGTCACTTGAAAGTTATAAAATTGAAACCATTATGCTGATAGTGCTTGTCATGCTGATAGTGCTTGTCATGCTGATGGTATATTCATATATGTAAATACTAAAGTTACAGCTTAAATCTTACATTTATGAAGTGATAAATTCCATTATTAAGGTGAAACAAGATAAAAGTTATCGGCTAAATTCATTTTATGGTTACCTTGTTGACAAAGATTTAATTTCAATTAAAATTTAGTTGCAACGTTTCCTTTTCGTGCAATCTCACGGCTAATCTCGTACAATCTCGCCCAAAATCTTGCAATCTAACATCACATTGGCTATAAACTAAATTTTGCACCTGTGAAAAACTTTCCAGATAAATAGCATTCACATGTTGTCATTTTTACACTTTTACATTTTTGTATAATCCTAAATTAATTACGGGATTACCTTGAGATTTTAAATTCACCAATTTTTTTTATTTAAAAAAAACTTTAACCCTAACTCATGTTCTGATACAGTTTGAGCAAACAGAAACAGACAAACAGTCCTGTCAGTGTTTAAAAATTGAACCCCATAAAACCTTATATTGGATTTCAAACTTATAATTTGCAAATCAGTTTGCATATTAAGCTAGAAACGTGACTCTTTCTTTTACTCTCTTTCTTCACCATTAAACGGTATCTCTAGTCTCTTTAAACAGTTTTGTTCCTTGAAAAAATGTCTTTTGTATACTAAAAAAAGTAAATAAGAGATTTATAAAAATAATAAAAACAAAAAAAAAAAATAATTTAAAAACGTATAAGAAATGAAAGAGCGACACTGAGTGGCAAGTTTGGCAAGTGAAGCAGGAGTGTGTCTACAATTAAGCTGCTTATGTGAAAACACAAGGTGCTCATGCTAATGGAAGATGCGTTTCCCTCTCTTCATATTTAAAGAGGACATCTTAGCCTCGTTTTCACATACAATACAGGTGAGTCATATAATTGACTGGCCTGAAGCAAGAAATAAAAAATGAAAACGTTAACACAATATCCGGCCAATAAAAAATTACAACAATAAACTAAAAAGAAAAGAACGCGAGAGAAAAAAGGAATCAATAACTCAAGCAAAAACGTCCCACTTGTTATCATCGGTGAAGAAAGTGCATAACCCGCCTACACAGTTCAATTTGCCACGAACTTATCGCTTGCATCTCTTTGATATTACAATACAACGTCTCACGTGTATCACGATTTATCCCCAGGTCAATCGTAAAACGTGTCATCAAAATGACGCAATTTAACATTACCTAAACGCATCATATCAGAAATGTCGTTGAACCTCAACTTTCATTAAGACGATGACACTTGTTTACTAAATCAAAACCCATCAGCACCTTTGGCCCTGACCGTACAACCGGAAAATTATTCACTTTTTTCACATTTTTTACCCAAAAATGACCAAAACGACAGAAGGAAAAAGTTTCAAAACTGTAAAAAAAAAATATTTTAAACATTGTTCTAACTACAAAATAGTTGTCTGAACACCCCATATTGCTTTTCCAATCAATATTCGACCAAAACACCCATCTCTCTTAAGCCTAACCTCGCTTTAAACTTCCCCTAAACCGAAAATTCATTTCGACCCTCTTGCACTAAAAGCAGGGGAGTTCTATACAAGAGTTTAAAAGCCCATAGAAAAGCGCGCATGCGTACAAGTAATTATAATAATGTTTTCATCCAATAACGTCCATGCCTAATTTTTCTTCCAACAACGCTCCAATACTTCAAAATTTGACCAAA
This sequence comes from Strigamia maritima, assembly GCA_000239455.1. Classification (NCBI taxonomy): domain Eukaryota; kingdom Metazoa; phylum Arthropoda; class Chilopoda; order Geophilomorpha; family Linotaeniidae; genus Strigamia; species Strigamia maritima. The sequence continues at coordinate 142,209 of JH431916.1, read as the reverse complement.
AACCCCCACACTTAAAAACTTTTAATTTCACACACAAATATATATATATGTATATATATATATAATATAAAAGTGGAGCAAGCATGCGCAATAGCTAAGCCCACCCAGCCTCCAGTCGGGGGCTGAGCAGGTGTGGCCGTAGCCATTATCATATATATTGAAATGTTAGCTAAACGACGGCTGGACTCTGCCCCTTCCCTCCCTACCCCTTCTCCCTATCCACTCTTGTAGATAATAATGTGGGAAATGCTAAGTGGATGGTTTAATAGCCAGTCTTGGCACAAAATGGAATCACGCCATTGCACATATTAGCCTCGTCCACCCCCTTCTCCTAACCTCTTCCCTTTGGCTTTGCTTAATGGAAAAAGAACTGCGAGGTTATGTTGGGCCCCAACCCTTTTATTCATGAGATTGAAAAGTGCGTTGGGTAATTTCAAGCAGCACTAGCTAGGCTAATTGACTTTGAATCGATGAGAATCATGCGCACGCGTGATACAATGAACCGCACATATACATGTTTCAGCTACTTGGAGTTTGGTTTAAAAAGCGCGAAGCAAATTTCATTAAACTCGCTTCGACTAAAATACTTTTATACGGAATCAAAGCCCGGATTCACTAACAATATTGTTATTTGATAAAACGGATGCTTTTGAATTAAATTTTCGATAAATTTTCTGTATTTTTGCATAAATGACGATCTAATTTAATCATTATTTAACGATTTGTGACATCCGCTTGATGTAGTCACCTTGTTAATTAATGTAGTAATGTTTATCAGCTATTTTTAACTATTAATAAAGTGTAGTGTTGCGATGTGATGTTTTAAGTTCATAATTGATATAAAGACAGGAGTGTGTGATGGAAGAAAATTCCCATAATGTTATTGTTAGAGTGGTTTTCTGCTTTAAAGTTTTGTTTTTTTTTTTTTTTTTTTTTTTTTTTTTGTTTTTTCAACTAAATTATTAACGTCAACCCTAGTATTAAATTAATTTTCTTTTCCAGAATTTTTTTTTTGTGTGTCAGTGTCAAAAAGTTACTTCACTATGTAGTAAAATACGGTATAATTGTATTACATCGTCCACAGTGGATAACTTAGATTAAGTTTGTTATAGCCAAGCTGAGAAGAATATCTATAATAATAATATTACAGTAAGAGTAAAATTAATAATAATAATGATGATGATGACCATGATAACCATTATACAGAGTTGATTTGTAAATTTATTGCAAATCACTACAGCGGGATTTTACGGTATTAAAATGCGTTTCACGTCCTTATTGCCTCGTTTAGAATTCAATTGAAGCTACGAATTGCTAAAACTTGAAGATTTATTGCTTATTGATTGATTTATTGACAAGATGTAAGAATGCAATATACATTCAGACCGAAAACTTTTCCCTCAAAAAAAAAAAAAAAAAAAAATCTCATCTAGTTTTTCCAACACCCAATTTTTTTTATATTTCTATAAATAATAATGTTTATTAAATATTTCATTTCAATCCCATAAAACAAAAATAAAAATTTACGACGAGGAAAGAAGTAACAAAACTGCCAATTGTTGTCGAAGAGATGCATGATGGGAACCTTAGACAGTGGTAAATAACTGATTACGACATCATTTATTACCCATCCTCATCTCGTCAGCCATCTTTGGCGTTCCCCTAGCCTCTTAAAGTGAATATAAACCTCTCAGAGAAGCGTCATCTAGTGTGTTTGTGTGGGATTAAGGGCCACAAAGAAGCGATTCTGCGTGCGCTCTTCATGAACCCCATAATTGACCCCGCCAGTTGACGTCACTCACATATTTCCCCGCGAGCGACGAGTCCGATAAAAACGGGACCCCACTCGACAACGCTAAGTGGATGATTGTTTGTCACTCGATTTTCATTGTAATGAGGTTGGAGCATCAAAAGAAAAGGATAATTTGAAGTTCACCTCGTCAACAAAAGGAGGGTCCTTTCCAATCTAACCTCCACCTGAGAACACCTGGCCAGCTACAAGAAGTTTAGTTCAAGGAACTTGCCTCACAAGGTCATGGTGAGGGCGGCTGGAATTCCATAGCTCACATCAACAGGTGAAAGAGAAAGAGAAGAGTTAAATCCTATACAAAGTCAATGTGGTTTTTTTCCCAGGCTCCTAACTGCTCCATTACTTTGCATTAAAAACCACTTATTTGCATGTTATAGGTGAAATAGTATCTAAATAAGCCAAAAGACTAATTTAAGATCATAAATTTATCAGCAAGATGAACTAAGCAGTGATGCAATGCGCTTGCCCCAGCAAATAGCAGATTTTGTTTGTGTACGTGTTAAAATCAATTTTCCTCGATAAATGGATTGCTTTTTATATTAGCATTGGAAATCAATACAGTATTTTCATTTTTTTTAATGTAAAAATTTAATTTATCAAAATTTTCAAAATTTGTCAGGAAATTTTGTTAAAATTTCAGAGTTTTATCAAAAATTGCAGAGCTTCATCAAAGTTTTGATCAAAATTTTCAAATTTTCGATCAAAGTTTTCAAATTTTCATCAAAGTTTTCAAATTTTCATCAAAGTTTTCAAATTTTCATCAAAGTTTTCAAATTTTTGATCAAAATTTTCAAATTTTTGATCAAAATTTTCAAATTTTTGATCAAAATTTTCAAATTTTTGATCAAAATTTTCAAATTTTCATCAAAATTTTCAAATTTTCATCAAAATTTTCAAATTTTCATCAAAATTTTCAAATTTTCATCAAAATTTTCAAATTTTCATCAAAATTTTCAAATTTTCATCAAAATTTTCAAATTTTCATCAAAATTTTCAAATTTTCATCAAAATTTTCAAATTTTCATCAAAATTTTCAAATTTTCATCAAAATTTTCAAATTTTCATCAAAATTTTCAAATTTTCATCAAAATTTTCAAATTTTCATCAAAATTTTCCCCGGAGCAGTGAAAATGTTGCCAAACTTATTTATAATTAAAAATTAATTCATTCGTAATTTCATCTAAATTGTTTCTCATTCATATCGTTCAAAAAACACAATTTTTATCATCAATCTTATAAACATCCCATAAACCTCCAGTTCGTGGAAACCCAAAACCATCCCAAGCTTAACAATAAGCAAGTGGAAAAACTTGGTTGAAGTAGAAACCAACTCTGAAAAGCACAATAAGTTACTAATCCAACCAAGTCACGTGCGCCCAGCAAAACTTCTGCAGTCGGAACAATACGTCATTACACTCAAATGACAATAAGGTGAAGGGGAGGGAAGCGAGAGCCATAAGGTGAAGGCGCAACAAAAACTCATCAAAGCCCGGGTGACGAAACAAGCGGGTCAACACCTGTAATCACCCAACTCATCTAAAAATGGAGGGAAACAAGAAAAAAGTCACAAGTCAACGTGCTGTCCCACACACAAACTCTGAATCGCAACGACAAATCGACAAAGAGCTGGTTATGTGCAAGGGGAGTTAGTGGGAATGTGGTTTGAGAACCATCCACCCCATTTCCCGACTCTCCTTATTCCCTCGTGCCTTAACTTCCCCCTATAATAAACCTGGGTCTCTCTTTTATTGACAAGGCCTGCCAAGGTTTATCAGATTATACTTGTATCTGCATGAAAATCAATGTGTAAACAGCCTCGCTTGCAAGGCAGCTGCAAATTCGAAATATTATAAAACAACACTTAAAACCTTCCTCGCATCTGAGAGTATATATATGTATACTTAGCTTCGATTTCACTGATGGAAACATCTATTACTTGCAACTAACTGGTATTAAAAAGAAAGAAAAAAAAAGTTTAATTACAGAACGTCCATCTTACTCGAATCGGTTCATCAACCCTTCTGCAAGACCGGAAATGGTGGTTACTATGGTTACCAATGACATAAGCCACCTCGAGGCCAATAAGCCTATCAAAGAGGCACCGACATTAGTGTTCCAGGTCAGTTGATCGAGGTTAGGTTTAATTTTTCAATTTATTTTTTTATATTATATATATAAAAAAAAAAAAAAAA
>JH431916.1:108280-134401 GCA_000239455.1 Strigamia maritima | reverse complement strand
TTTTTTTTTTTTTTTTTTTTAAATACTTATTTTCCATAATTCGTGCCATTTAACAACCAAAAAATACAATAAAAAAAAAAACATTTAACAAAACTAAACAAAAATAAACACCACCATCTTAATTCTTATCATACGGCGCTACCTACCCTTAAATTTCCCTTTAATAAAACCGAAATTTCCCTTAAAACATCGGGATTTAAATAAAAAAACTTCAAATTCCCAACTTTCCGTTTATAATTCAACTTGATCTATCAATCAAAAGCAGCAACACACCCCATCTCCCCTTACCGTCTATCCCAACCCCTCTTTTAGTCTTTTACCCTCAATCGCATTCTATCAACTCGATGAGTTAGTGTGTGAACATGAACTTTAATTACTCCCTTTGAACTGTTAACAACAATTTTCCAGAATGTTGAGCCCGGGGATAGATTTTTACCTGTCCGACCTCCGACCTTCATGCAGGTACACGGCTACACGCGCTCTGCATTTAAGGAATCGGACAGGCGGTGATTAAAAAGTTACGGAATCATTCAGCTAATGACGGGGTTCGAGCAAACTTGCTCAAATCGTGGCCGCTATTCCGCGTCTCCGCTCGGGGCCACGTGAAAGCAAAATCAATCAAACCGATAGCATAAGCGAACTGAGTGGGAGAGATGGAGGTGTGTGGAGGAGGGGGTTAAAAGGATCAGCACGCGTTTCTCATCAAACGGAATAAAAGATGGCGGCACGTCCATTACGTGTAGTGCACGCGACTTGTTCGTCAATTAGATTGAGATGGAACCGAGTTTTGATTTGATTTGATTTTTGAGTGATTGATTAGAAGCGCATGTCAATCGAATAAAGCGCAAATAAAATGTATAAAAGTATTGCTATACGCAATAATAAACACATTTGCCATCCATTTAAATAATCACATGTAAAGCATCTGGTTTTTACGTAATTTTACATGTAGAAAATGTAAAATTGGATCATTTTTCCTACTTTGTGACGTCAATCACCTCGCACACATAAGGACAGTTCCAAGCGACAGTTCCTTAACCCTGGGAGACACTGGGTGACTCTGCTAGTGTCTATTATGGCTTGATTTACTACAATGAGCAGGGACTATGTTTTGCGTAGCATGCATCGGCATTCATACATAAGGAGTGATTTCAATATTTTGAGCTTCAAGTATTGTATATTAAGTCTTTGTTGCAGATTTTATTGACATTTTATGTCTGAAACACCAGAAATACACATAAGCTGGCACTAAAAGCAACATTTTTATATTTTTCACATATTTTCCCATGTAAACAAAAGTAAAATTCAGATATTTTTCAAGTTTGTGACGTTATTTCAACATTATAAGCAAAAAAATACATGTCTTAAATTGTGTTCATCTAACATTAAAAACAATATTTTTATTTTTCCAACCCATACACGATTTCATACACATTTTCCTCAATAAAAGCCTAGTACACACAAGCTCATTCTGTGCACGGAATGGCACAGGAAATCAAAAACTGAAAATTCCTGTTTTTGTGGTACACACAAAAAAATTTCCGCGTGAGAAAATATTCCGTGGCTGAAAAAATCACGCTCTTGGTACGCGGGAAACCACCTATTGTTTCCGTGCATGGAATGTTTCCAACTATCCATAATTCATGTAGTTTAGGCGACCGGTTAAAATAAAGATAACCAAGTGTGATCTGGTTATCTTTATTCTTAACCGGTCTCTTAAACCGCATGTTCGAACGTTGCGTCAAGTACGAACGAACCCAGCATCTTCTTGCTTTTCGTTTTTTGCTTTTCATTTCTTGGCAGAATAGAACATATGTCCCGCTAACAGCAGCTAATAGTAGCCCAATACATTGATTTTCGAATATATCGTCATCATCATCCTCATTGCACCAAGTCCTTGATTGCACATTTCAAGGTAGCCATTTGCAACAAAATATATCAGACAGTCGCCATTTGTAATATGACGTCATTAAACAAACCATGCGTACCACATTATTCCCAGTCTGAATTTTCCATATGACATTATCCATTATTTAAAATTCCGTTGATAATTGTCACATGGAAAATTCAGACTGGCTGAATATTTGAGTCTGAATTGGTGTGTACTAGGCTTAACCGATACACTTTGACAGATTACTCTGATGAACGATGTATCCATTCAACCTAATCTACAGCAATGTAATTACATCAATTTTTCCCTTCATCGCCCATTTCCAACAGTCACCAATTATGTATCAGTGACAAACTCCCAACTATCGATCAAAAATGACGTCATCTATCAGAATGGGACCCCCCCCCCCCCCCAAAAAAGAAAAGTATAAAATCAAGTACAGTATAAAGACACCCCTCAATATACGGAAAGAGAAAAAAGACTAGTTTTAGGAGACTTCTCGTTGATTGGTTGCAATTCTATCTCCTTACGGCATGCCGCTGCCATCTTGGGAGCCTCCATTACATCCCCAAGGGGCTGTGGCGAGAGAAAGCAGTATTCAGAAGGACTCCCTCTCCCTCGTTAGAGCGAAATTCTAATGAAACGCGAGGGGGTCCGGGTCCGCAAGAAAAGAGACGCGGCGCGTGGGCGTCTCCGCAGTTGACTCCCAATCTCCGGCGCGTGCTCGGCGTTCCCCCTCGTCACCCACTACCCCTGTTTCTCCCGCTGCGGAGGGGGGTCGCTTTGGAAAATTGATCGCGGCGCCAATATGAGTTTCCATTTTGTTATTAAAAACGCCGAGGCCTCGCTCCACTCGCAAATCTTGACCGAGACGCAGACGGGGGCGGGGGCGCGGTTCCAAATGTCACTCGACGGCGGCCTTCGAAAAATGCCAAAATGGACCTCTCCGCTGTGTACACTCAAACTAACCCATCCAACAATCTTATATACTTTTTCCATGTTATATTTTATATAAATGTAATATGGGGGATCTTATATAATAAAAAATTCCATTGGAAATGAAAACAAAAACTGAAAGTTAAACACAGTTAAAAATGTAAATTTTGTAATAATATTTTTCATAATTCATTCAGTTTACGAATATGGCTAGATTAAATCGTATAGAAAATTTATTAATATTTCTACTCATATTGCTGGCCAGAAATTTTCTATTCCCTCGTATTGCTATGTAAATTCGATTTCATCCAATTTTTTTCCTTTTTTAAAGGTACGATGACACTTCAAAAAAATATATCATTTTATATTCAATAATAATAATACTAATCATTGAAAAAACTTTTCTTTTTTTTTTTTGGTTACACATTAATTATTGAATTGTTGTTGAAACTTGAGAAAAACATAGCAAATGTTTATTATTTGTCACATTGCTGACATCTTGTCACGTTAAAACAATACCCCGACATAAAAATCGTTAAATTTTAATAAAAATCATTCCGCCTAGTATTTAACCATTGTTTATTATTCGCTGCTAATTCTGCTCAAAATTGATTTTTAATAAAAACCACCGGTAATTAGAATTCCACAATAAATTTTCATATTTTAATTGCATTTTTAATACAATTTTTTTTTTTTCCTTTTTTAATTTCATGCCAATAACTCTTTAAGCTGAAGTTTAAAAACCCTTACCATTACATTTAAATACAATTTAAAATGTAAACATATTGTATTATGCAGTTAGAAGCAGTATCCAATCCACCCACAATAGCCTAGTATTTCTTAACCACAAACAAAACCATATTAATTCAAACCTCATCACATCAATTCACTTAAAACTCATTAATTAATAATAATTTTAAAAAATCCATCTGTATTCCTTAAATCACCTCCCAACACATGCAAACGAAGTTTTCAAGCATGATATCTATACTCCTCCATCATAAACAAATTCCACCCCTCTTATTTAGTACACCAACATTCATAAATCCACAAACCTCGTCTCTAACCATCCCTTAAACATCCTGCATTCCCCCATCCCACCATAACTCAGACCTATTATAAGCCTTTCTAACATTTACTCACTTTATATTTAATCTACAACTTATAAATCTTCATTAAATTAAATTACATCACTCTGACAATACCCACCATAGCCACCATCCTTTTACGACATCATTTTCCCCCATCTAAACAGACCCAAAACAAAGGGAAAAAATGACACCTTTGACCTTCCTTATTTTTGCCACATATATTACATTTCATCCCTCGTCCCCTGTTTTTCAAATAAACTCATCCCATTAAACAACAAACCCTCCCTCGTATAAATCCTCGAAAATTGTGTCCTATCCCCTTAGCAGCCGATCCATCGGCCAGCAATCAAATTGATGAAAATATCGTGACGTCATAGCCGAAGAGCGTCTTTAATAGACTAATGGCGCCAATAAATGTAAATCGCCAATTTGGCGTACCTCCCTCTCTCTCCCTTTTAGTAGCTAATTGATGGCTTATTTCCGAACTCGCCTGACACTCACTAATTTGGCCCTACACTCAACGCGCGACATGAGCAATCGATAAAACTATCAAGAGCCGCCTGGCGGGGAGCGGCAGGGAGCATCTCGCGTACTTTCTTCCTTCCTTGCTATCTGAAAAACATCGCGAATGTTCGAGTCACGTGTTGGGTTTTATTTCTTTTAAATGGTATCGAGTTGAATTATCAATTAATCGATAATTTGTGAATTAAGTAGTGGATTAAATCTAGTTGGAATTCAATTTAAATCGTTGATTAATTATGCATACAATCATATGGTAATAATTTTGTTTGGATATCGATTGGATATCGAACTGGTATTATGGATTGTAGTGCGTTATGAAAAGCAAACTATTTTTTTTTTTGTTTTATTTCTTTTGTTGGTTTTTATTCAAATTCTGTGAATTCTGTGAATATATGATAGCTTTGGGTCTTTAAAATTTGATTTTCGAACAATGGTTTCGATGTAGTAAAAACAAAGTCCTAAATGTGTTTACAAAGCCGCTATATTCAATATTTACTTCATTTTAAATGTATTTTCCATATAATCAGCATTTTTAATGGTTATTTACATAATTAAGTGTAAAGTAAAGAAAGTTTTTCTGTGCTAAACTTTTATCTTAATTTAAGTGATGAGTTTTAATTCTTAATTCATTATACGGTTGAACCAATTAATGAGATTAATATCTTTTGTTTTCAGTGTAATCCCGCTTTAATCTATTAGTGCAACCTGAGAAATGACATTTTTATTATTATTATTAACATTAAGAAATAAGAAATCGTAAGAGAATTAAAAAAAAAAAAAAAAAAAATAGAAAAAAAATTCATGGAATTCAACAATAACAGAATATGTAAAGAAAAAAAAATGCACACGTCACTCAATTTCGTGTCTTCGTGTAATTTACTATATTGAAAACAAGAAAGAAAAATATTCAGAGTTAAAAAAATTCCAAGAAATAAATATTAAAAAAAAAAAAAAATCTTCGCGTTTTTTTGCGCGTCTCAGATGATTTAGTCGGGTGCACTCCTCACGCCCCCTCACCATCACCCTAATCTAACCCTCAGCCCCTTGACGTCGGCAAAAATTTAATATTGTCTCTGGGGGTAATTTCCTTTATTTTACTCGTGTTTTTCTTTTATCGCATTCGCAAATGACGTCATAAAAATTCAATTAGTGTTTAAATTAAATTGCGTATTCACCTTTTTTTCCTTTTTTAACTGCAACGTCACATCGCATCAACTTTAACTTTTATTTAACACCCACAATTTTGCTTATATAGTCGAGGGGAAATGAAAAATAGTCGAGAAGCGTTCATAAATCAACCAATTTGCTCACTCTTAGTTAAAGAGCAGGATCTTAATCTTAAACATCCTTAAAATTTTGCCCAACTAAAATAACGTCGTAATTCATTCCCCTACAACTGATTTCCCAGAAATCTTATCGAAAACCGAACAAAAAAAATTTATAGAAAAAAAATCTTGAATTAATCAAGAGAGGACCTCAGTGTAACAAATTATTCAAATCACGATTTTAATTGTAAGAGTTGAAATGGAATGAAAATAAATTTCAGGCTCATTCATTTATCCTAACACGGATGAAATGTAATCAGAAATTCGAGATTTTCTTTTTTTATTTTATTTTTTAAAACTAATGAACCTTTAAAACCTGGTACATAATTTATTTTTCAAAATTACAATTAATGATAAAAATTTGAATTTTTGAATTTTTGAATTTTTTTTGTGTGAACACAATTGTGTGCAATTTGTTGCTCAGTTTGCCACCTCACATGTTATACCGGATACAGCAACATGTGTCCTACCCACGTGGTTTGGGTTTGTAAAGATACTGCATTCCCGCACATATTTTCATAAAAATGTCTATGACTCCCTTCCTCCACACCCCAAGAAAAAAATGTGGTGATAAATGGACAAAAAAATCGGTTGATAATTTGTTGGTTAAAAAAAAAAAGAGATTTCAAAATTTAGAAATCGAATATTGATGTGTCTAAATTTCAATACAGAATTAGAATCTGCCAATATGTAGAAAAATATGTAGATGTAAACACATGTCAATTTTGGCTGTCAAAATTTATTTGATATGAACTGACGAGTTATAAATTTGATGTGAATTGTAAGGATTTTGCCAATAAATTTTAGAATTTCTAAAAGATTTATGGTGAGTACCTCTAAATTTTTTAGAATTTTTTTTAAATTTCTAACAGATTTATAGAAATTTCAATAATTCATTGACTTTTAGTCGATTTTGATCGATTTTTACTCAATTTTTACTCAATTTTTGATAGTTTATAGTAGTTTTTAATATTTTTTTATAATACCCAAAAGCTATTATCATTTTATTTTATTAAAATATATATTTTCTACTACTATTTCTAATTTACTATTTCAAATAGAATTTTACTCCATCTCAACAAATAAAGATCTAAATTTCACTTATTCTTGTTTCAATGTGATTTGCACATGTGACGTCAATTAGTGACAAAAACTAGTGACAATTAAATCAAATCAAAATCACTACCAAAACCCTATAAATAAAATTTTATTCCATGTTAAAATGGCTAAATCTAATATCTACCCCATAACACTTCAAATTGTATTACTCAATTTTTCACTACATTTAATAATAATTGAAAAAAAAAAAAAAAAAAAAAATTTTCTTTGTCGTTACTACTACTAAATAAATAATTAGTTAGTTAAAAAAAAATAAAAAAAAAAAAAGAAAAAAAAAAAAAAAAACCCAATTTGCGAATTGATTCATTCCGACATGATAAATTGAAAATTTATCTGCACGTAAACACAATCAACCCCGTTACATCAAAAACCAATTACTACACTAAAAGCACTTAAATCACGTGACTCACCGGATATAGTCCGACTTGCAGAGTATCATGCCGGCCTTGGTGAAGCAGGAGCCACCAATGTCCGCGAGCGTGGCGCCACAGCACGAGCATTTGAGGCACGCCGTATGCCAGTAGCGATCGAGCGCGTGCAACAGGAACCGATCGATGATTTTCCCTCCGCATCCGCCGCACGATCGCAGTGTTCCGTTCATAGCGCCGGCCGAACACAGTCCGGACGTCGGACCGGCGCCGTGAGATGTGAGCATGTTGGGCCCCACGTGGCCCGATTGTTGCTGGTGATGTGGCGGAAGCGAGTCCACGACGCCCACCGCTGATTGATTCGGGTTCATTATACCGGACACCTTCGGCCACGTGGCCCCGCCGCCTCGCCACCCGGCGACCGCCTCACCGACCACCGCCGCCACTGCAAAGCCGGCTGCGCACGATCACGTACGTTCGTCTCACCGATGGAGCTGTCAATAAACAAATAAATAAAGCGATTTAATAACCGATGGATTCATGTCACAACACATTCTAGATCATACAACAGAAATTAGCTCTAATCTCCGCCAATTAGCTGATGAATTCAAATTTAATATTTAAATTAAATTTCTTTTAATCAAATATTATACGGGGTTTAAGGAGGATTAAATTTTACATTTTAATGAATTTCATATTATAAAATATTTATCGTTCCTAACGATTTTTCCGGCAGCTGGAAAAACAAACATAATTTCAATGTCATTATCTCAAAACACTTTAATTAAAAATTAATTCTCACTAAGAAATAAGAGCAAACAGAAATTAAAAATTAACATTGGAATTTTTTATTCCATTAGAATTATCAATAAATTGAAGTAAGAATAAAAAAAAAAAAAAAAAAATACATCGAAAATGTATGTCTGCAGGTAAAACTGAATAAACACACGTGACAACTCAAGGTGCAGAGAAGACGCGACGCGTGTGTTTCAAGTCCATTACCTCGACACAAATTTGTCAGAAGAAACTCCCCGTACAACAAAGCTGATCGTTTTTTATCGCCACTCCTCATCAGCGGCGCAGGCTTCGGTTACAGAAAACGCGGCTAAGTGGCCGTCGATTTTGTTGCCGGACCCTACCAAGCTTTTTCCTTGATTGCTCTCGCCCACGATCTTTTGTTACTCGGCACGCGTCGCTTCATTATAGCGGGGGCCATTTTCCTTCTCCGACGAACCCATTTCACCATTCGCTTCGTCCCACACCCCCCCACAATCACAGCGCGAGGAGGCACGAAAAGATAAGGCCGTACGAAGAAAGGAAAACGAAAAAAAAAAATTAAAAAAAATTAAAAAAATAGAAAAAAATTCCAGTGCTCCCTCTCACGGTGAGGTTGGCATTGCTGGCAATTAGCAACGATTTAATAGGTTCTTTAATTAAGAGTAACCAAGCGGAGATAGACGGAAAACTGACAACAGTGTGTTCGTAAATGACGTCATAGGTTTATTCCTACGGGTTAATTGAAATAAGATAACAAGAAAAATCGTTTTAGTATTAAAATTTAAAACATTACCAAGTTTTAATCCGAATATATCATGATAATGACGTCATGACATCTTACCCACAAGCTTATATTGTTTATAATGTGATTTTAACCACTCTTTAGTCGATTTTAATCAATTTTCATACGTTTTTGGTCATTTTTAGTGCGATTATAGTCATTTTCTTCGTCATAAACTAGTAAGGCCTTATTTAGTAAGGCCTTATTAAATATTCAATTCTTAATAAGTAATAACCATTCCCAAAACATGATTATACATTTTTTTAAATTTGTGTTCCACACTAATTATAACCTGTTTATATTGATTAATGGTCCGCTAAAGACGGTAAAAATTAATTAGCCCTTAAAAGGGTTTATATAACATTAAAAATTTTCCACTCTAATATTTTTGAATTTTCCATTTGACCTAGAAAAATCAGAAAAATCAATAATATTCCATTACACAGAATAATATATAATCTTCAAACAAAAGAAATAAATTACCTCGCAAATCTCACACAATAATAAACACAGATAACTTGTTTTGTCAAACAAGAAACCTTTCCAAACCTTTTTTTCTCTAATCAAAATCCGATTTATTATTTAATTCGACATTCCATCACTATACACCTCGCGACTCAAAAGTCACTAAGAGGGGGTCTAGAAAGAACCTCTCGCCGTCTTTTTTCAGAAAATCACCGTCAAACCAAAATCCAGACATAAAACTGCATAAACACAGTTGATTAACACTTAAACAGCATCAAAACGATATTTCCCTATAGCTATACATACACACTTAACTGTTATTCAACGACAACAATCATTGCACACCTTTAACTACCCATTTTCTAAAGCGAAAGAAAAGCAATAAAAGAAACCTTTCAAACTTAAACCCCGCGGTAGTAAACCCTCATCCAGACGGTCGAATTAGACTCAAATTAGCATATATCATCAACGAAGCGCGTGAAAGAAAGATAGAGGGAGAGAATATATCGGATAAAAAAAAAAAATAAAAAATTACACTTCCCGCCATGCACCAATCAGCCCAAGTGGCCGAGCACCTCAGGCAGGCGATAGCAATTACAGCGTTCATTAAGTGTCCTCCCTTCTCTTATTATCCTCATTAAGGCCCCTTCCGCAATTGGGTCCATCTGCATAACACAGGCACCCTAATTGGCGCTTTTATAACGAGGGTGTCCTCCTCTCCCATCCCTACCAGCACCCCCTCAACCTCATTAGAACCATAAGGGACGTGCCCACGTGACCCGGGGGTCGGATAATGAGCGTGGGAGACGACAACACCAAAACCTTGTGGCGAATTACTGCGACCTCGATACAAGGACCAGACAAACTCAACAAAGTGGGTTCAGTCATCGAGGTCGACGGTCAAATGCAGGTAACGCGAGGGAGGAACGTGAGCTAAAAGCGAGGCAAAATGGAGGAAGTAAAAACTTTTTAAAAATGGGCGCCATTTTTTTTTGTTGGCATTTTTGTGACGTCAGTATGGAAAAAAATGCTCATTTTGTGTCATTTATGAATTTTTCTAGTTTCATGAATAATTAAATAATTAAAAAAAGTGTTATAAATAGCCGTTGAAATGATAAAATATTTGCCCCATGTAAACATATCGGAATTTCTAAGCGTTTGGTGTGACGCATTGCGTTTATTCATAATAAAGGATATTAGAGAGGAATTAATTTGACGTCATTTTTGGAGTGTGTGCAAACGCGGGTTTTAAACAGCTTAATCAATTACCTTGTAACGAGGTTTTTAAATTGCACTCTTTGTAACCATAGTAACGGAAGCACAAGAAAACAGGGAATAAAATAAAAGCAGCCAACTATTGTGCACAAGGGAACCTTTATTCATTAACAGTCTCTGACGTCACGTAGTTCAATTTGCCACAAGGGGTAGAAGAGAGGAAGAGAGGGGGCTGGGCAAAGTTAACTAATTAAATAGCTTATTCGAGAATGCCGTTCTAATAGATTAAAGGAATACGCCTCTACACGACTAAACCAATAAAATGCAATTACATTTAAGCATTTTACACGGAGCACTTTTAAATGAGAAATATGTCATTATACAAGTTTTCATTTTCATTCAATTGAATTGAATTTAAACCGTATAAATTAAACACGAAATATTTCTGTAAAAATCTCCTATAGATTGCTGTAAGGATATTTTTAGACACTGATACTATTCATACTATTCATCAATTTTTCCAATCGTTTTGTACTGAATTAGTATTAAGCTCAGTGTGTAATGTCATAGTAATGAAATAAATCTATTAGCCCAATAATGCACCTGATTTTGGTACATACCGGATGTGAAATCAAGAAAATAATAATAAAAAAACAATACCGTAAACGCCCAATAGTGTGGTTCTCTAATAGAATGCGGGCAATAAAAAGGGACACTCCACAGTTACTAAGTTTACATGATCACGCTTTTCCAGAAATTGACATCATCATTTATCAAGTGAAAAAGTAAAAATAAAATGAAGTATAGAAAAAAATAAAAATGAAGTAAAACAAATTTCGTTGTATGTAAAAAATGGTGTGAAACGTTGATTAACGATCTAAACCAATGATCTATCATCCTAAAACAGAAATAAACTGATAGCCACACCAATGTACTGTGCCTTAAAACATAAAACAATTTTGATGACAAAAAATTGTTTTTGTAAATAGTGAGCCCACGCACTATAAAAAGGCTTTTACGGTAATAATAATTAAATAAAAATCGTCCTACTGCACCTCTACCTAACAATTTATGTCTTTTGATGTAAACACTTATATCCGATCTTACCATGTCTTTTACAACTTGAAATAATGTTAACATCAATATATACGGATCGATCATCCATAAAAATCTTTTTCACTTTAAATTTGTGTGCAAAATGCACTTTGATTCCCACAATGTTGAATATACATTATATAATATTTCTAATCACGTGGAAATATTCTCTTGGTCCGATAACTTTTAATTCAATTTCCATTTTCCAGCAACTATAAAACCCAGTTTGCATCAAGTCGAAATTTCCTCTCAGCTTAAGACGGTCAAATAATAAAGAGAATGAAAGGTGAGAAGTGGAAAAGGAAAGTGCTGTGGACGCGAATCACTAATGACTTGTCGATACAATTTCCCGCTCAAAATTGTTTACTCCCATGAGGAATCCCCATAGCGCGCAACCCGATCAGCACCACTCACCAAAACTCTCAGACCCATCTCAAATTCCTCTTTTCCTTGGCAAACCAAAATCTCGCACCAAATAACATTCCCATTACAACAACCGCACGTGTTCAGTTCCTTCGCTTAATGAGTAAAGGTGTGCGAGACATTTGTAAAAAAAAAGCTCCAATTAAGATACCAACAGCGCCTCTTATCTATTAGCACGCTATTTTTTGAGTTATGGCCATCACGTGACATTGTAAATGCCCAAGTAAACACACTGCCTCCCCACCTGGCGATCAAAAAAAGAAGGCCAAAGTCGAACCGCCCTTAAATACACGTCACCCATTACCACTGGGTTATAAAACCATTGGGACGCGAAGAGGGGGACGCAGAAATGAATGAATCAAAGGAACGAGGGTGCCACAAACAAAAAACAAAAAAAAATGAATAAACCAAAATATTGTTACACAAATTCCGATTTTTTTAATTGAATTGTCGTGTCCCGTCAGTTTTTTCTTCTTTTTTCCTCCAATCCAACGTGACCTTGTGCGAGGAGATTTTTGCACCTGGAAAAGACACTCAATACAAGGACAAGTGAATGGACGCTCGACTGAAAGAAAAGGTGCGGAAAAAAGAAGGGGGGTATGGAGATTGGAGATAACACCTGTGGAACTTGCGGAGTGGGGGGGTGCTGTGAAAATAAGTGACAGAAACGAGCACGAGGAGGGTTTTGAAAGTGTGAGGTTATTTGTGTAGACTCAAATGAATGACAGCCATTACAGTGTCACGTTACTGGTTTCCAAGGCCAGGGTTGGGCCGTGGAAGGTGGAGGGATAGAAGGGGAAAAGGTCACGTGACCGAGAACACCGAGGGACTCCTCGCGCTTGATCCTGTCCTAATGAGGCTCCGTGAAAGGGCGCAACACACCCTACTCGAGCGGTGATCCGTCTCTGACACTTATCAATTGTAGCTTCAACAAAAGGTCCAAGGGGAGGAGATGAAGGGAATTGGGATTGGGGAAGTGGAAAGAACGCTTGTTCCTTCATTAGTGAGTGAAAAGGTTGCGAGTGTCAAGATTTCGATCCCTAATTACAAATATAGTCGCATAAATGAATTGATTAATTGGTCATTTAATTGGAGTCTGATGCTCGGTCGTGTAGAAAGTCTAGACCGGTTTACAAAAAAAAAAAAAAAAAAAAAAAAAAAAAGAAAAAATTAAAAAATCAATGGAAAGTTATGAGTTTTGGTCGGTTTGTATTGATTGATTCAACTCCGAAAATCCAATCAAATTAATTATATAGATTTTTCTTGATTTTTTTTTTATTTTTCTGATTAACGGTAGCAGGAAATGAGAGTTAATTACGTCGATTGGTGTTTTGAAATCTGAATTTCATCAATTTCAGCTATTATAGATTTTCGTTAGTAAGTGATCAAATTATTGATTTTTTTTCTTTTCTTAAAGAAGACTTTCATCCTGATTTATCCACTTCAAGTACTCCTTAGTGATTAAAATTGGCCTTAAAATGTAAATAATTAAACAGTTAATTAAACAAATGAATTCAAAAGTCTACAGACTTTTACCCAGCAAATTAGAAATCCAAATAATCAGCCTCCATGTGTATATAAATCCAATTATCATTTTACGAAAAGCATATACAAGTACACAAGTACCATGAAAAATGTCCATTTGGGAAAAAGCGACCTTCAAGTGAAATGAATGAGGAAGACAGGGATGACGGGACGAAAAGTAGAGGTTAAAGCAAACAATACCAGAAAAGACACCACCACACCTGGTATTTGTATGTGTAAACAGCCCAAAGGCACACAGGCGTTGGAGGGTCGAAGGAGGGGACCTAAAGGTTGTTCCTACACTCCTGACAAACGCGTTAGATGAAAATAAATCAGTCGTTTGTGATCAGACAGGCAAATAACACGGATATCAACACAGCTGACACATCAATTATGAGTCAGAAGACGCGCCCTGTCATCACCTGGAGACTCCCTATTCAATAAATTAATTTTTTTTCACCGACACTTACAACAACCAAATTACAAAACAATTTAGAAATAAATTAAAAAAAAAAAAATTCTGAAAATAAAATCAAAATAAATTCACCGGTTGACCGCGTTTGAGGAAAGAGTTGACGCCAAGGTAAAGATCCCTGACCTTGACAAACACCTTCCCCCCAAAAAATGACCTCGACTCCTCGAAAAGCTATTTTGAGAGTCCTTACATGACAATTAGAGAGGTTTTCTAACAAAGCAAAATGTTGACAACAAAAATGGCTTTGCCGCAGCACACAAAAATGCAGTAAAATGACAAAGAACAACATGCAAAAGAGAGGGAATTCGAGTGGGATGTTTTGCCAGCGTTCCATCGCGCGGTTTTTTTTCCCTTCTCTCTCCCACCCTGGTCTGCAATGGCATGTATACATCGCGCTCGGGCACGAAAAGGAGAGAGACATTGATTTTTTTTTTAAAGCTTTCACAGAATCCCTATACTCATGTTTCTCTTTGCTTCTTGTCTATCAGCGTTGCGGGGGTGGACGCGCGGCGGAGTTGAAGAATGTTGATTACACCTTTGACACAGGTGTATTAAACAAAAAACAATATAAAAAAAAAAAAAAAAAAAATTTATGAAAAAAATATTTCAATTAAATAAAAAAAAAATAAGTGATGCTTTCCTGCATTATTCGCACCTATTGCAGTAAATTAAGTAATTTTTCACCTTTTTTAAATCCTATTATCGTCATTATGGACTTAAAAAACACTTAAAAAATTAATTCCCTTGTATATTTACAAAAAAATCCAAAATATGTGACAAATAATTATAGAGGGGTATTCAGGATATGTTTCGTACTACTCATAAAAATCATAAAAAAATCTAATTCCAGTAAATTGTAACGATTTCATATTAAATAATTCAGAACAACAAAAAATACAGTTGGATACATACAATCAACTTTAATTAGATTTTTTTACCTGGAATTTTAAATGCGAAAAATAAAAAAAAAATAAAAAATTGAATTCTTTTAAAATAAATTGCTTTCCTGGTTTTTCCAATCTGTGTACCGAATTCAAAAACTCTAAACCCAAGAGTTACAACTCTAGCGTGACTATTTAGTCACCTGCGTGTGGAGTTCCTAATTGGACAACGGCAACTAGAGTGGGGAAAAAAATTAAAGGAATGAGGTAGCGTGGGGGAGCAGAGAATGAATATCGATTTGAAATGCGTCTACTTGGCTACGAGGTTGACATTGACTAAGACATCGTTTACCTGTAGCATTCCCGTCTTCTTAATCAATTCGTATCCCCACCCCATATCGCACCAACCTGCGGCCATGTTGAATAAAACGCACAATTACAACTAATTTTAATTGAAATTTCAAGTCGAGTGAGAAACGCGTCACAAACGCCGGCGTCCCAGCACCCACGCAAAGAAAAGCAATCACACTTAATAGGAAAAGAGGAAAAACAGATGTGACCAACTGACGTCATACAACTGTCACAACTCCATGACTAATTGTTGTAATTTTTTTTTTGTTTACAACATTTCCCAGTCGGCCATATTTAAAAACAAAACAAACAATGCCGTACGAAGGGTTACGTGTTGTGTAATTACATGACAAAATAGGCCACACGAGCACATGTGACTCACACCACCGCCCCCTCTAGGCAAATTTAAACCCAGTTAAATTTTACTATTTTTAAAAAAAAAAAAAAAATACTGGTCAAACCGGTCACAGAGCCCCGCATCTATGTCGAACGCGACACCTATGACACCGAACATTATGAGCGCCGGAAGTAATTTCACGCATCGAATTTTTTTATTTTTCCCCAAATGCGCAGATATCGCAATTCATTACAATATCCAAATTACTTCACATCCGCAACTTATTAAAACACCACCTGTGTCTTGTCAATCAAAATAATCTTCAATCCACCCAACGAAAAAAATAAATAATAATAAAGTAAAAAAAATAAACCCTGGGACGGACTCTTCCCTCGCCACGTGCACCGCTTGACCCGCATTCATGGGGAGAAGACCCACGGGTTGCCAATTTACCCTCTCCACATCCCACCCTAACTGCACGCCTCAAGGACAGGCGTTCGCTCGTTCGCCCAGGCTAGCCTCGCTGCAGGCACACATGGGGGGAAACGCACAATGGCGACGAGGGTCGCTGCTCGAACGCACGCGAGCTGCCCGAAACTCCGCGCCGTTCCTCAACCCACACAAACGAGAGATTTTACCCGCGAAACGGCCACCGCGTCACGGCTGCACCGATCTCTGTTTACCCCGTATAGAACTCGACTGTTTGATACATATAAACACATCGGGGAATTCGGCGTGCAGTTTGTCTCGATTTCAGGGGGTAAATGGGGTCTTTGATGTGAAAATTCAGTTTCTTACCTCGTTCGTTAATGGTTACCTCGTGCCCCGCTCACCATGCGGCAGCACGCGGGCACTACGTGTACGTCCACGTGCACGTGCACGTCCAAACAAAGGAGATAAGACGAGCGGCGCACGTCAGACACCGCTTGCCGCGAGTTGTACACTGGAGTCCGGGTTTCAAACGAGTGACCGTCCGTTAGGTTGATGTCTAAGTGCGAATCCGGCCGAGCAACGGCCTTGAAAATGAATGATCCGAGGAATCGGTGTGCGATGTGTCGATTGCACGAGTCGGTGTTGAGAGAATGTGGTGGTTCGAGATCGAATGCGGATCCTTGAAAACTGCTCCGCTCTGTGCTCTTGATCAGAGACGATTGTGCTCGCGATCGTCCACACGGGGCTCCCGGCGACGCTACTGACGCGGCGCATGCGCAGTAGGTGCGATTTGCTCGCCGCTGCCTGTGCCGCCACCTGTTGGTCGAATTTCCAACTGAATGGGTCAAATAGGATTGCCCATTTTCTTATTATTCGACTTACTGTAATTCCATTTAGAGAGCTCTAGAGAAGGCGCATGAACCGCATCGATAATCCAAACTGGCTTCGCTTTGGTGTATGTACACACACCTAATGCACTTATCATTTATATCCTTGCTACTACTTTACTAATAAGATGTTTTTTTTTTTATTATTATTATTGGAGTAAATGGAGTTATAAGGATTCAGACTGGTCTCTGATTCCTGGAATATCCTGGGATTAAAATTGCTTTTTAAAAGCACTTAAAATTCCTTGGAAAACTACATTCAGATCGTTAGATTAGAGCGATGTTGTTTTTCTAGATCGCCATCACGGACATTTTATGTTTATACATAGATCACTATGTAATGTAACAATTAAATCGTTATCTAAAGATTTTTAAAAATCGTAAAAATGTATTTTAAAAATCGTTTGCCTTGTAATTCGCAATCCCTCACGTCGCCGACATCCACTTTGCCGAATACCGTATTTTGTCGATTAAAGGCCGCCCTCGAATTATGGCCGCGCCCCTCGGCTGTAATTCGAAATAAACGCCGCACTCGAATTACGGCCGCGGCCATTATTCGAAATGTTTACGGTTTAATTAAATCGTTTTGTCTAAATTGCGTTGCATGTACGCAACTTATTAAGTTGTAAAACATGTGTTCAAACGATTTTAATACGTTTTTAATACGTTTGCACGTATTAAATACATTAAAATCGATTAAACACACGTTTTACAATTTAAAAAGTTGCGTACATGCAAGGCAATTTATGACCAAACGAATTAAACGCCGCCCTCGAATTACGGCCGCACCCCTCGGCCGCAATTTGTAATAAAGGCCGCGGCCTTTAATCGACAAAATACGGTAGTCAGTTCGCCGATAGTTTTGCGGACACATTGTCCTTACACCGATTCGCCGATATATTTAATTCTTTTTGTTTTTCACTGGCGTGACTCAAATAATAATGCTAGCTTATGTAGTGTTTTAGACACTCAAAAATAATAGAGACATGTGGTCAGTTGAAAAG
Source organism: Strigamia maritima (assembly GCA_000239455.1). NCBI lineage: Eukaryota > Metazoa > Arthropoda > Chilopoda > Geophilomorpha > Linotaeniidae > Strigamia > Strigamia maritima. Next base: position 116,502 of record JH431916.1, on the reverse strand, counting down.
CACTGCTTTATTGTAAAAAGTCAAAATAGGGGGCGCTATCTGCATAGCGAAAGTGACGAACGACAACGAGAAAATGCGATGCAGGAAAAACACTGCAGCTTTGTTGAAGAATCTCTGCAATTTTTCTAGATTTGGATTATCATTTTTTTTTTAAATTGTAAATATCATTAAATATCAGATAAACTTAGTAAATGATAACAGATTATCCCGAATTCAATTGCTTTAGCTTGTTTATTGCTGTCAAGCACCCTGGTGGTTAACGAAGCCAGGAGCCCAGGAGTAATAAAAATGATTTGGCGGTAACTTGAAAAATGTAGTAGCAATAAAAAACGGTTGATTGCTTTCGATTGGCCATTTCTGCATTCATACATTCTTTAGTACAACAGGATACTGATCCAAATTAACAGATTTTTTTTTTACTGTACAGCTAACAAAAAATTAATGCCTCGTATATAAATCACTATAAAGATTATGGTAATTAATTTCTAAATAAATTTTTTTTGACCCATTCAATCTCTATATTTACAAATAAAAATTCTACTTTTCGTACAGGGAATATTAGAATAATATTTAATACTATTTGGTAAGCATAGTACCGCTGAAAAAATAGTGACAGCACAAATTTGCAGTATTGGTGCTTATAGATTATAGACTTGCGTTAAAATGTCTAAATGAAATATATCACTTTAATAATCCAATTTATTGCAGATAACAATGTTAGGAACTCTTAGCCCGTGTTCTAATAGAGTTCCAATGGCATATACTGCGGTTAAAGCTCCTTACTGGCAATCACACCAGGAGATCTGCGGTTAGATTTCCTGTCCCGGATTCAGGCGAATCCGAGCGGTTTGTCTTTTTCAAGCCATAATAATGATCCGTGTCCACTGGTCTAACCTGTTGAAAGTAGCCACAATTGCGGATTGATATCCCAATGATGTGTGTATAAAAGTATCAAAAAATTGTCTTTGCTGACTCTGTTTCCAAGATATTCAACAAAGTATGTTCTGACTGCAGCGTACACTGCATGTACAGCTACAAGTTACTTGTGCATTTCAAGTACAAATTTTTCCACATGTTGGCAAGTTTTACCCTCTATTATTCCTAATCAAATCTAGAACTTGAGCATGAGTGGTTTCCAAGATAAACACGAGTTTATGTGTTAATTCTAGGAGGGGAAAAGGGTTAGAGGAAGGTATGATAGCTTGCCTGACTCATTTTGCAGCTGAATAAAAAATCATAGTCATGGACTCAAATCAATAGTCCATGTTTACTAAAACGACCAATCTAATATCAAAATGAACTCGAAACAGTATAAATTAAATATTTAACTCACAAAGAAACCAAACCTCAACATGTCAACATAAAAAAAAAAAAAAAATTGAAAAAAATAAATTAAAATAATTGCAATAATTATATGTGCTTGATGCATATACACGAACCTGTAGATTTTACAAGGTATAGAGCAATTTAAATGTTGCACGCATTTACTAACCCCTGTTTGGTGATTTATGGTGGGTGGTGTTGCGAGAAGGGCTGTGGGGAGGTGATGTGATATGCATTTCCTATCAAACTAATGAACACGACAATTGAGACGAGTACACACCTTTTTAGATTGGATTGGTATCGACTACAGTCCCGGGTTCACAACAATATACAAAATAAACCTTCTTATAACGAAATCAATTAACAGAGCACAATCAAAGAGATAAAAAAATTTAAAAATAAAAAAAATAAAAAAATAAATAAATCTAGTTGAAATTTACGAGTATCGTTTTGATGGATAATCTTAAACTTCATGTACTTAGTGGGTTAAGATGAAAAAAAGGGGAAAAACCTCGAGAAAAGCCGAGTATATTGAGATGATGTTGGCGGGATAGGACTCCACCCCTTAATTACAGCAATGCATTCGTCAGTGGAGTGAGCACGAAACAGAAAAAGACGTTTTACAGAAATTAAAATACACCAGCACCATCAGGAGCATTGACAAATGAGTCAGTGACAACCAATCCACTCAAGGGAGTATAGCGACATTTAGCCAATGGATGAATGGCGTCTTAGGACTTCTTCAGCTGGCGCCTAATTTAATGGATCAAAGCCAAAAAGAAAAGAAGAATAAGACACACTCTTTCTCTTTTGTCTCATTCTCTTAATTAACCCGTTCATAAGATTAGAAAAGCTGTTTTCGACAGAAAATCTAAGAGAGAATTTTACACTTGCACATGTGTAAAGTCAATTAAATAATGTCACACCACACGTAATGCCAACTATTTGTCACGTCGTGACAAGTATTTGGTTTTTAAAACTTTAATTTGGGGTGGGATAAGAGCTAAATTTGAGTCACGAAGACAAGTTTTTTTAAAACTGCAAAATGCATTGTATCGAAAGTATATATTATGGCAACTCATTTTAATCCTCACGACGAGCCGAGTTGAAAAATCACTAGGTGCTTTCAGAAACTAAAACATTTTCATGTTTCACTCGTTTCCCTCGTTTCGTTTCCTGAAATCTGTCGTCGTTTCCAGAAAAGTTTAGGTTTAAGTCAAGAAAGGCGCGTGTTAAGGAAACGCTACTATTCCAGCATTTCACGAGACACAAGTTGTGTCTTACAATTGCGCAATCGTCTGCGCAGCATCTAACTCTACTGTTGTAGAGTTAGATCGGCACCATTTGTTTTAGAAGTCAAATGGCTGCTTCAAGTCATGTGATAGAAGGTAAAACGTAGCTAAAACTTGCCTAAAACATAGCTAAAACGTGCCTCAGATTTACACACTCAGAATTATACACAAAACTAACCACATGCAAAACTAGTTTTTGACGAGTTTTAGTTCCTGAATGTACCTATTGTTCCCTAGCCCAAAAAACGTGCATGCCATTGTTAACAAACGAAAACGCTTGCTAAGTAATTCAATAGGTACATTCACAAACTAAAACTTTTGCGTGTGGTTAGTTTTGTGAGTGTTTTGTGTATGTTTTGTGTATAATTCTGAGTGTGAAAATCTGAGGCACGTTTTAGCTGCGTTTTAGGCAAGTTTTAGCTTCAAAACAAATGGCGCCGATCTAACTCTACAACAGTGGAGTTAGATGCTGCGCAGACGAGTGCGCAATTGTAAGACACAATCTCGTGTCTCGTGAAACGCTTGAATTGTAGCGTTTCCTAAAACGCGCGTTTCTTGACTAAAACAAACATTTCCGGAAATGACGACACATTTCAGGAAACGAAACGAGGGAAACGATTGAAACACAAAAATGTTTTAGTTTCTAAATGCACCTAATTTTTTATTTTTATTGCGTTTTTATATTGTTGCGCTCATTTTAAGGCGACAAAATAATGATTTTTTTGAGATGTATACTTTCGATACAATGCACTTCTCAGCCAATGACATTATACCCAACATTGGGGTAAAAGAAGTTCACTTATTGGGCAAGAGTTTTTTGTTTTGACGTTTCTGTCTCAGTCCTTTCTTCTCTTCTTTTCATCTTTAAAAATGTCTAAATATTCCAGACTATTCCTTTTAACTTAAATTGAAATTAACCAACCTTCAAAATTAAAAATGTCATATATAATCTAAGTAGAATTTGCATGCCATAAACTGATTTTGCTTGAATCATGCAGTGCTCGAGGTTCCTGTTTAGTATCACTTGTTGTAAATGGAGTTGCAAATTACAAGTAGCGTTCCTTTTTAGATCCATTACTACTAATTTGCAATTGCAAGTGAAGTTAATGGAACCATACATTCAGTTTAGACATTTGGGAAAACAATTACAACTATTAAATACCATTAACATATTGCTCAAACCCATGTTTTAGATGACACTAAACAGAGCTCCTATACCTAACTTTACTTGTAAAATAAACATACAAATCGATAGGTGCATTCAGGAACTAAAACTCGTCAAAAACGAGTTTTGAGAGTGGTTAGTTTTGTGTGTGTTTTGTGTATGTTTTGTGTATAATTCTGAGTGTGAAAATCTGAGGCACGTTTTAGCTAAGTTTTAGGCAAGTTTTAGTTTCGTTTTACCTTCTATCACATGACTTAAAGCAGTCATGTGACGTCTAAAACAAATGGTGCCGATCTAACTCTACAACAGTAAAGTAGATGCTGCGCAGACAAGTGCGCAATTGTAAGACACAACTCGTGTCTCGTGAAACGCTGGAATTGTAGCGTTTCCTAAAACACACATGCATGCGCGTTTCTTGGCTTAAACTTAAACGTTTCCGGAAATGACGACACATTTCAGGAAACAAAACGAGGGAAACGACTAAAACATGGAAATGTTTTAGTTCCTGAATGCACCTAATGTAATGTATAATAACCCCACCACTGTGTTAAAACCTCTTATAATTTAAACAAATTCCCAATTTTCAAAAAATCGTAATCTTTAGATTTTAAGACCTAAGAAAAGTAACCTTCACTGCATTGCATTTGGCTTCTATCACATCAACAATTGATGCAGCTATTCTTTATTTTCTACCTTTTGTTTTTATAGAGTGCACACAAAAACGAACACACAGAAAACCCACCCTATTTACGGAGGCAAAAACAAAAACTTTTAAATTCGTATTGACTTTTCCTCTAAACCTCATGGCAAATGCCAGCAGCAGGTGAATTGAGTGGTCCAGGTGCGAGAATGTTAACATCGCATCAGACTGAAAAGAGAAGAAAAAAGAAAAAAAAGGGAACTATACTGGCAAAACACTTGTTCTTACCACCTTGATTCGATTAGACTTTATTGTGAATAGAGAAGAGAGAAAGGGGCGGATGAGGAGAAGCGGGTGTTAAAAGAAAAGAAGGCATTCATTCAACAATCCACTCCTCTGCCGCAATCCAATTGCACTGTTTTGCCATCAGCAACCATCTCTGATAGGAGGGTGTGTTTTGTGGAAAGAACGAGCCACCATCGACAGATGTTGACGAAAAGCATTATAATGGCGAGAGCTCGACCCCTCAAGGCTTTATCCTAATGCAATTAGCACGAAGAGAACACGTGGAACGGGCCGTCGAACGCTCGCTGGTTCCCGCGAGACACCCCCCAAGAGAAACGCCCGTCGAAGCACCGTCGATTGTTGATTCGAACTAAGGCGGCGCACCACTGATGTGTTAGCACAAAGACGCCATGTTAGGCTTATGACAACAAACAAGTGAACAAGGAATTTGGTCGGCCAATTTGATCTAATAAAGACAAGAGGAAAATGTTTGTGCTAATAATTTATGCACCGCCAACGGTCTCCAAATGAAATCAAACAAGGGTTTGGATGATTAAGTTAGACGCTATACCTGAGTTTCTGCAATGCTAAGGAATAACATACTCAAATTCCCACTACACTCCTCTATAGCCACTTACACGAGTTGCGAAAGGAAGACAAAAAAAAAACAAGTAAAACGAGTGGAAAAAAATTAAAACAAGCTTTGCCTCCGTCAAGAAAAAAGAAAAAAGAAATTTCACTGTATTTCGGGTTCATGAATAAATAAAAGAATAAAATTGAATGCGATTGCATGTGTATACACAAAAGATACCCAAGTGAACCTGGAGCGTCTTCCTTCATCAATTGCTCGTCTACGTGCACTTGGAAATGAATTTGCATTCGTCCGTCTTGCATATTTAACGAGATGCGATACAATGTTCTCGAGGCTCACCTTCGCCTCGCCTCTCTGACCCAACCTAATCAAATCCGAACGCAACCACAGGTGACATTTGGTGCATCACGTCTCGTCCATTTCCAGCCCGTGATTTCCCGCGAGCCACTTGTCTCATCATCTCAAAAAATAAAGAATACAATCGACACCCCTGAACAAAATGCGATGCGTCGCTAAAGAGTCCAAAGGGTCGTTTTAAGGACGGAACGTTTCAACCACGGTGGTCATCATATGGCAAAGTTTATCACTTCCTTTGCTGCGAGTAGAGGAAAGAGCAACTAAGTCGGGTCTTGTTCGACTCTTATCGGTCTCCTAGTGTTGGGATGGGAAGGATCATTGAGGTGATGGAACATAGAAGAAGAATTTAAAGTGTTGGGAGTGTTTGTGTGTGTGTGTGTATGTGAGAAAATGCCAATTGAAATTTGGAATAGAAAAGTGAATAAGATATTGAGAGATGTATTGACTATAGCGTGCTTTTTTATTAGTCTACAGCTCCAGTTACTTCAAAGTGTGGTGAAGTTGTTGTGAAAAATGTGAATATAAAATATGAAATATTCAGTTGTAATACCACAAGTGCTAGTGTGATTGACGAAATAAGCTTGTAACAATGAATTTTTTTACTCGGTAGAAATCACGAGTGCATCAAAAATTGCGACCTGAATAAATCACGAGGTTTATTCTGGTTGCAATTTTTAGATGCACGAGTGGTTTTACCAATGAGTAAAAAAATGAATGGTTGCAAGCTGTTTCGACAATCACTAGCGCGAGTAGTATTCGGGAAGAGAATCTAACGAGAAAAACTACAACAACAGATCTATATCTATATTTCTCAAAGGATTTCATGAGATTTCGCAAGATTTCATGGGATTTTATGGGATTCCACGAGATTCCGAGAGATTTTATGGGATTCCACGAGATTCACGGGATTTTAACGAAATATTCGAGCAAATGTAAATCCTGTAGAAACCCGTAAAATCTCGCAAAATCTCGTAAAATCTCGCGGATTCTCGTGAAACCTCGCGGAATCTCGTGGAATCTCATGAAATCCCGTGAAACATCGCGCCATCGCCATTTTGGGATTGGGGTGGAGTGGCTCAATCTGACGGCTAATTGTTACAGAAGTGGATAAAACATAAATTTATTTTCGGATATTTTTCATGGTGCTAAATAATCAAAACAATAGGTGCCGACCAATGAGATTCGACCAGAAATTCGAATTCAACGAATCCGCGCGTACGCTCTCGTGGATAGTTTTTACGAGTTAAGATTCTCATTTTAAAATTTTTAACTTAAAGGATTTACGATATCACAATTTTTATTGATCCATTGATTCGTTTGTTTAAATATCATTCCATTTGTTTAGAAGTGTGACAATTGCTATGTGCCTATGAATAATCAAGTTTCAAGTTTTGCATGCACATGGACCTACTGGCTTTGTTAATGTTCCGATGAAGGCAGTAATGGCTGGTAAATAATAATGCGATTCATTGTGATATGATTTTACGATAGCGGGACCTCAAAAGTTACGCTTATAAAAAATCTAAGTATGTAGAAATTTCAGTAACGTCAGTATATAACTGAAACAACTTTCTACTCAAAAAAGGAAACTCACTAATTAATTCCAACCCAAACTTGTTGTGAAGCACCGGTTAGACCTACGCTTTCAATTTGCTGCTCGTATTAGCAAATCAACAAGATCCGGCTGTAGTATATAAGTGAACTAGGCAATTGCCCAGAGCGCCACACGGCCAGAGACGCCAAAATTGCAGATCTAGTTATAGGCCCATTGGCAACTGTGTCAACAAGTGCTGCTCTATAGCGCCATAAAATGTTTGCTGTCCAGACAATGGCACTTTACTGACTGTCTAAAATGTATTAAATTTCAAGAGGTCAAGGGGTAGATACCCCAGACAACCCCTTGACATTCCCTATCCATAATAAGGCCACAACTATACCAAAAAAAACGTGCCCACGAAACAAGAAAAAGTCTAAACAACATTCAGAAAATATTTTTTTTAAAACACCAGAAATGTTGATTCAATATAAAAATGTCATTTTTTATCAAAATTTTTTCAACATTCAAACATAAAAAAATGTTGATTTAACATTAAATAAATGTTGCATATCAACAACCGATATTTGAAATGACCGTTGAGGCGTTGATCGAGATTAAATCGCAATCTTAATAATTTTGATCCCAAATTATTGCACCAGTTACAAATGTGCATGCACACCACGACATACGTCACTTCTACAAGTCAAATAAGTCATTAAAAGATGACTTCTACTTGTGTTCAAAACACATCGCAATTTCATGACACCCAAATCAAGTAGCAAACATGAGTTATTTTTTATTATTAAATTAAACAAAAAATAAAATAATTCGAGTTTTAGACCTAAAAATGGAAGGGTAGCTTCCAGTCGACACGCAAATGGTCAACATAGCATTTGGTCGACACGCAAATGGCCGACAAAATTGATTGTTTTATTTGGAACAATAAAAGGTTGAATTGCAAAAAACTTAAATTATCATGCAAAAACATTAAAATCAAATTGCAAAAAATGAAATCATAAAATATATGTATA
>JH431916.1:91261-108260 GCA_000239455.1 Strigamia maritima | reverse complement strand
ATGAAATCTCGTTTAAACCCGTAAAATCACCCGTGGATTCCGATCAAATCCCATCCTGATCATCAGGTATCCACGTTAAACATGAGTTTGCGATTTTTAAAACGACACAAATAACCCAGCCAATCCTGTGTCCTGTGTCCAATCCGCATGCGGTCGACATGCAAATGGTCGACACAATTGATTGTTTTATTTGGTACAATAAAAGGTTGAATTGTAAAAAATGTCATCGTAAAATATATATTTTTCTGAAAATAAAAATTTATGCATTTTTACTTTTTCAATTTTTCATAAAATATATATTTTATGATTTCATTTTTTTCAATTTCATTTTAATTTTTTTGCATGATAATTTAAGTTTTTTACAATTCAACCTTTTATTGTTCCAAATAAAACAATCAATTGTGTCGAACATTTGCATGTAGACTATTTGCATGTAGACTATTTGCGTGTCGACCATTTGCGTGTCGACCACATGCGCATTTTTTGAAAATGTCGACCATTTGCGTGTCGACCACATGCGCCCCCCCTAAAGATCAGTTAAAAATGCGACAAAAAACCGTTAACACAACTTTTTTTTGGTTCAATTTTCAAAAATGCTAAAACAGACATTTTTTTTCTTTTCTATTTTTAAATAATTAATACATGAATTAAACCACAGCATTGAAATGTCAAGATTTTTTCCCCCTCCTCTAAGATTTATGTTACAATTTATACACCATTTAACTCATCATTTCCACCTAATGAAGCACATAACTAAAATTTACGTTTGAATTCTCTTTTTTTTTTAAACTTAACATTAAGTCATTTATTGAATTAAAACCATTTTTAATCACCCTAAAAGCACATAAGTCTAAAAAGGGCAAAATGAGGGGCCATATATAACCATAAGAATTTCCCCACAACAAAACGCAACGCCGTGCCAGTTTCTCTTCCTGTTAAAAACAAGAGCGCAGTAATGACCGCCTTCTCCAGCCACTGCTTACGATTGCGAGTGAAAGTGCGTGCGGTATAAGCCGACAGATCGAAAGAAAAGTGTTGGTGCCACACTGTAATCGCACCTATGAGAACTGACCGCGACACCTGGCGATCGTACACGAAGTGAACTGATTAAGCGAGGTCTTCCTCGGAGCTCCCCATTAGCCTATTAGACGACATTCTTTGTGCGTGGGAGGGCAACTTAATGAGAAAACTTGCCAACTCATGATGATGGTCAAGGGAACGCATGCGACAAGACGAAGAGACGCGCAATTAAAGAAAAGACGCCGGGAATTACCAATTGGACAAAGATATTTGACTAAGATAGGCATGGCAATTAATGTCGTGCACAAACGCCGACGTTTTACAGATAAAGACGCTGTTCCTTTTCCCTCTCACTCCATCTTCATTCACCGTTTCCCTCCCCCCCCTCTCGGCCAGGGCATTTAATTAACGGAGAACCTTAATTAACCCGTCCGGACACGTGACTAAGAGGTCACACCTCTCCAGGGTGCCATGACGGGCAGAGTAAGAACACGACACTGCTACAATTTCCCCGTCAAGTGCCCGTCACAACTCACCGCCCGTCTAAAACCCTTTAAGTACCGAGGCGAGACGCAGTAAACTGCCGCCTCATATTCCTATGGTGCGAGGCAGGCGGTAGCCTATACTACTAGAGCATGTAAATCACAAATCTATCAAACATATACCAATCGTTAGTGGTCTTTAGTGCTTCTAATGTGCGAATGGGATGTCGATGATCAATTATGTCAAATTAATCCTCATATTTCTCATTCAAACTTAGTTTAAATGTTATTTTTCTCGATATAGGGTGATCGAAAATGATGCGGGGTTTCGTACTCAAATATATTTTGATGTGAAAAAGTTAAATACAGCGTGATCTTTGTTTATTATTTGATTTTTGTTATTTTACGTGTGTTTTTGGTTATAGTTTTTGCTTTTCATAACGTAAAATTGTTGTCGTATAGATAATTCTATAAGTTATAAGTAGGCCTGTGCGATATTTTTCAAAACCGATACGATACGATATTGCTTGAAAAGCGATATCGATACTATATATCGCAGTATCGCAATATCGCAATATCGCAATATCGTTCGTAATATCGCAATTTGCAATATCGTTTGACACGATATCGCGATACATGACGATTGTGCGATACTTGATAGATCCATTTTCGGTCCAAAATGTGATTAAACTGCACTTGGTTTCATTTTCAAATGATTTTCATTTGAAAATAAAACCAAGCGGAAAATTATAACAGATTTTTGCCAATTTTTTATTGGAGATATTCCGCGATACAGCAATATCATGGAATATCGCCATATCGCAATATTGCAACAGCGATATATAGGAAATACGATATATCGATGCTGATATGGAATTACAATATATCGCGATATTTGTTTGGAAAAATATCGTTTTTCGATATATCGCAATATCGCACAGGCCTAGTTATAAGTAAGTCACAAAATCCCTAATATCGCTATGTAATGCACACTTGCACGTTGCAAAGTTAGAATGTTCTACTTTATTTATTAGGTGTAAGCCGAGAATTTTTAGACCAAATCTTAACTCTTTTCTTTTTTTTTTTTTTTTTTTTTTTACCAATTCGACTTATGATAAAACGAACAATTTATTTTTAATTAAATTGACAAATCATTGTCGATTTCACTTAAAAACGTTAATATATATTTTTTACTTTTCAAAACACGCAGATTAGATTATTTATTAAGACAGAAACTGTCTTAGGAAAACTAAAGTCCTTGTTTTGAAGAGTTAATAATTCAAAATACTAAAGTGCAAAAATGCACGAAAATCACTTTACACGATTACAAAAGTTTGTCAACAAAACTACTGATCCATTCCCATTTAATCTCCGAAATCAAAATTTCATGCATATACATCCACTAAATAAATCAATCTCATTAAAATTTAAGAAAAACTAAATCCGCAAACTAAATTTAAATTTTTATGCGCAATCAATCTTTAAACCCCGCTAGTTCATTTGACACTCATTAAATATGTACTGCATTAAATACAAAATCAAAAAAAATTTCAAAATTCAAAAATTCTTACCGTTAGCAGTGCAAAATTAACTTCTAACCAAACTGCGCAGGTGAGACAAGTTTTTCGAACAGGTGTGCAGCAAAGACGCCTCGTGGTGAGTGCCCCATTCGGCGCGAGCGGGTCGGGTATATATAGGAACGCGAGCGGCCAAACGCGCCCCCTTCCACAGTTTCTCATTAAACAATTGGCTCGCTTCAAACGCTGACAGAATCTACGAAACCGGAGAACAAGAGCGCCACCAGACCTTCAATAGCCATTGATTGCTTCCCTGTCATTGTCCCGCCCTTCCAGCGTTCGGTCCTTGTCCCAAAATAAAAATTCGCCACGAAAATTAAACGCCACAGAAATGACAGAAATGAAAACCCACCTACGCATGGCGCCATCTCTCGAGAAAAACCGCAAATGATTAAATTAAAACAAAACAATATGAATAATTTGCATAATTTTCAATATATTTTATTAACTGCCCACGTGACTAAATTTTTTTTTTAAAACAAAAAAAAAACAAAAAAAAAAAAACAATTCAATCACTAAATGTAATTATTGAAAGTATTGTTTGAATGATTGTTCATTGCATTAGACGGACGGCAGGGGGTGCTGAAGAAGTTTTCAGGATCCCATTCGGTAAATGAAAAGCAAAGTCCGTCTCGGATGCACTTTTCTTAATCTTAATTAGAAAAATAAAAAATCCTATATCCGATCTGAGTGTATTGTTTAACAAGGCAAGATGGCGGAAAGAGATAAAATTAATTGCATCTGTTTGCTCAATTTACACTGCGGGTCACCATGGGGATAAAAGAAACGATATAAAGGTGATTAATGAATAAGTGAAAAGTGCCACAAAGTTTAGAAATTTGCGATGGGAGAGTAGTAGAACATGTTAAGAAGATCTCTGGCGATAACAATCACCCGGATGTTCGGATCACGGCATCGGAAGGTTCCACTAGAAAACTTGAGGGAGGAATAAGAGATTGATGAGGCAGATAAATTGTGGTGATTAAGAGGGAGCTCATTTCCTTTCAGGTTATTTACCTCAGGAAAAAAAATTAAGTGCAATTTTTTTTTTTGTTTTGTTTTATTAATTAAAATTAGTAAACGCAACAAATCGATTGACAATTCAAATTAGACACCTTTGCGATCACCTTTTTGTGTGTGAGTGTGTGTGTTAGTCAGTTATTGCCATTGCACGTAATGAATCCATCTATTCAATCCCAGACCATTTGTTAATTGGACCTCCTTACATCCATGTCCATTATCCCAAATGGAAACATAGAGGAAGTTGAGTGGTAGGAGGTAGAGGGGGAGTGAAGTGTGGTGTTTCTAATGGATCCATTTACTGGGAATGAAGATGGAGTTTAATAAAAATCTCTCTACCAAACTAATAAGTTAACACAATGACCTCACTTTGTGTTATCGACTGTTGCTATGGTGAGCAACATTTGCCGCCATCTATTGGGTTAAGGTAGAAGTAGAAGTACAATTTGTTTGTAGTTTTGATTAAGAGAGGTCGCTGTTGGAAACTTGGGTCAGTAATCGGAATATTGGCGCCAAATTCAATCTGATATATTCCACAATAGTTGACTAAGAAGTAAACTAAGAAATAAACCACTGACGAAGACTGGTGAACAGTCGAAAGGCCTATGGTAGATAGAATAATGAAAGATTAAACTAAAAGTATATCCATAATGTCATTACACTAAAATTTTAAATCTTAATTAGGATATGCATTAAAAATAGATGTTTTAAATTGACTAAGAAGTCAAGTAAAGCTTGAATTAGTGATAGAATTAGTAGAAAATATATTCAATTGCTCGACAGGAGTACATAAAATTAGATTTTCTTAACAAAAATTGCCTCTAAATTTCCTCAAAAAAATCGAAAATGAAAATCAGTGAACAGATGCTGCAAAAGTTGAAGCCACAATGTCAAAATGGCATGGAAATCAAGAAAAGACACTGTTGAAAGGAATCCCCCCAATTGTCGAAAAGAATTCCTGCCGCAGTTGATTCCTTTCGGGCAGCAGATGCTTTTGGTCACGAACGCAATAATAATAGACAATTTGCGATTTCTCGTACGAGATTTATTTTATTACGAAAATGACAAAAAACGAGATATTGTTAAAAATCTCGTCCCTTTGTTTTAATGGTTTGACGAGATTTTTGAAAAATTTCGTTACACATTGTCGTTAATTTTTTGTCTCGTACGAGAAATCGCAAACTGTCTAATAATAATAAATCAGCCAGAAAAGTTCAAATCGTGCTACGTGATATAATTTTTATTACTGCTAAGTGTAAAGAAAGTTAATCTTTAAATGCTTCTGTTACCTATTACTAAGTCCAAATGTACTAAACTCTATCCAACGATTCGTGCACAAAACTAAAAAGTAAACTTTTTTGCATTGTACTGAAAGTGTACAGGGTATATCAGAATTCATGTTTTACAGAAATAGGGGGATATAGATAGGGATCAGGAAATCACGTTTCCACTAATTCAAAATTCCAAAAAAAATTTCCCACTTAGTCACACCCCCAAGAACAATGGAAGATTTCAAATATCCCGCGTCACGTATATCACCCAGGTTTGCCAGGTTAAAGCGCGATTCTCAAATAAAAACACACAATCGGTAGCCAACAGCAGAAGTTTATTACAAGAGATGCTCCTTAGCAATAAACTGCTGTTGCCTACTGATTGTTTGTTTTTATTTGAAAATTTGAGAAATTTTTTGGAATTTTTGATTAGTGGAACGTGATCTCCTGGTCCCCCTCAATATACCCCATATTTCTGTGTAACGTGAATTCTGATACACTCTGTATATTGTGGAATCTTATTTTAATCCTCTAGTGAGCTGAGTCAAAAAATCATTGTTTCGTAGCCAAAAAATTGCGCAACAATACAAAAACTCAAATGTAAAATTTTTTTAAAAATATTTTACAAGCGTTTTCGTTTGTTAACAATGGCACGCACATTTTTAAACTACAAAGCAATAATAAAAAGCAAAACTGCACGAAACTCCCATTGGTTAATGGCCTATGCATTGTACTGAAAGTATATATTGTAGTATCTTATTTTAATCCTCTAGTCAAGCTGAGTCAGTCCAAAAATGTGCATGCCATTGTTAACAAACAAAAACACTTGTAAAATATTTTAAAAATTTACATTTGGGTTTTTGTATTGTTGCGCATATTTTATGGCTACGAAACAATGATTTTTCAACTCAGCTCGACTAGAGGATTAAAATAAGATACCACAATATATACAATTCAAAAAAGTTCATTTTTCAGTTTCGTGCACGAATTGTTGGATAGAGTTGAGTATTGGATTTTTACTCAACATTCTACTCTTTGATTTAAAGTAAATTTATCAATGGAAACAAAAATTTAGAGATTAACCATCAAATCGCCTCGAATTATTATATTTGCATAATGTCGTAATGAGTTTAAACTTTCGCTACTAGATGTCGCCACATGAATAAATAATCTTCCAAGCACTTCAGTCAAACTTTTAAACTTAATTAAACACAATATACTAAAATATTAATTTTGAGAAGGAAAAAATTTCTGTAAAATTTCTGTAAATTTTGGTATAAAATTAACTCTTTTAACTTATTTATAAAATCTATGGAATCACTACAACTCAATGGCTTCATTCTACAACCAATAGATGGCACCCCATGACCAAAAGGAGAACGGAAAATAATTGACTTGGTTTTCACTAATGCAAATTAAAGATTCTAAAAAAAATCAGCCCTAACAAAAAACGTGCTTAAATAATCTTTCCATGTGTGTTTAACTAATATGTCCCATGATTTGAATATATAATACATTTACTTTGAATTTTTTAATTCAAAAATAAAAATAAAATCTAATAAAATATTAATAAAGATCTCCCAATTGGCAAACTGCCAAATGCCAATCCAAAAAGTGTTTTAACTTATTTATCTTGTGGGAATTGACAGTTCATTAGCACCACATTACTCTTCCATTATACAAACACAGAACATGCAATAAAAATATCCAACATAATTCAAAAAAATATCAAAAAATAAAAATTTCTTTTTATACTATCAATTTTACTGATTTAAAAAAAAAATTTAAAAAAAAAATTTAAAAAAAAAAATTTAAAAAAAAGTTATTTCTTTATTTATTATATTTTAAAATTTTATATTAAAAAAAAGCAAAATTCACCAAAACAAACATCCATCATCAACTGGCATTTTAAAACAGCAACTTCATCAATCACCACTTGAAATTTATTCCAAACTCATCCTCACTTCTCGCGTATACCCAAATGCACAACACGTCACAATCATGCAATACCAAAGCCAACTCCCCGGAGATGTATGATCCACCGGGGATTGCGTGACCACGAGCACGCGCCATCAAATGTGAGTCGGGTGCGGCACTTTTCAGCCTTCAGTTCGTCTATATGACGCACCACGTCTCAAGGGACCTCCGGGAACGTTCGGAAACGTGCAGTCTCACGATATTTTTGCCCCCTTCAACTATATGCCTAATTTTCCCACCGATATAAAAGTTACTTTATTTTTTCACATTTTATCTCAAACCCAAAAAAATTTTCCAAAAAAAAAAAAATAGCAACAAAATAATAAACACGATGACGTTATAACGAGTCAGACAGATGAAGATAAAGAGCAAACCAGCGTTCAGGTTTTGGCTTAATTAAATTAGCATTGCAGAGGGGATATCGATTGGATAACAAACGCGATCGAGATGCCGCGCAACCGATTCATCGAGAATACTGAGAAGCAAATCGTTGTTTATTTTTTTTTTCAACTCAATTTCAAAGAATAAAAGATTTTTTTATTTTTCATAAGTTACCAGCTGTTAACAATGTGAATATTATATGGAAATCGCACTTTTATTTCGTTCTATCATTGTATTATGTAACAACCCTCCTCTGCTTTTCTCTTTTTTTTTACTCCTCCCACACACGAACACAAAGCAAAAAGGATGGGCAGACCAGCTACGGTTCAAGGCTGACTTGCCAGGCCGTGAAATGGCTTGTTTGCGCCCGGGTAATTTTTTTGAGTTCACTGGGGTGGAGAAACAACAAATGGCAGGGGTGGAAATGAGAGCATATGATAAGCCAATAGAAAAAAATTACAAAGTAAAAGCAGGAAATTTTCGATCATTTTCTGGTAAAAAAATTTCAAAAAATCAAAATTCCCGTAAGAATAACTTGGAGACATCATTCCAACAATTGTCATGCCATGTTATGTCAATGAGTCATGAACTGCAACGAAGTTCTTAAACAGTATTTTATACAAAAATAATAATAAAAAATAATAAAAAAAAAAATCCAGATTTCCATCTATTTCTCAGTTTTCTCCTCAACTATACCAATGTCAATAAATAATGTATTTTTATCGATATCGATTTTTATACCACATTTAATCTTGGTAATATTTTTCTCTTCCAAAGTTTCATATTTCAGAAAGCCAAAGCTGCTTATTGTTGACTCAAAAGTTTCCTAGCAACCCAAGTCAGTCTTTGTTTGTCATGTCATGATATGATGGCGGATAAGCCATCTTCCAATGACATGATTCCAATGGCATGAACTGGAAAGCTATTTCTATGTCAGAACTTCATTTAACACTGATTTCTTTCAATTTATCACTTTTTATTCCAATTTCAAGAAGTAAAAGCGCTTGCATGTGTGACTCGGTCTTTAGGGAGACCGATTCAGGCGTCAATGAACATGGCATGAAAAAAAGACGAAAGGAGGGTGTTTTCAACTAAAGTGATGAATAAATTTCAGTTGGGGGTTGGTTGACTGATGCTTAGCCATTATACGCATATGTTTAGTACTTGTATGTCAATCACCCCCAAGAGAATATGTCATATATTGATATTCATGGAAGATATTTCGATATTTCGCCTTGTTTCTGCGTATAGTAGAGAAAAACTCATTTTTATCCAATAAAACGAGGAATATAAAGGAGTTTGATCCTCCATACGTCTTCTTTTGTGCAAAGTGTGACGCTGTGCCCCCTGCAGGGTGCCATAAATTCATCCCCTTCTCTTCTTGTTTCTCAGGAGCAGAACGAAAACCCGGCGCCCCATCTGGTGTAGTATAAGCTAATCATTGCCAAAGGTCAGGGATCATGAGCCACCCTCAAAGATCAATCCGAATTGATCTGACCACATTAAACATGTAAGAATTTTGCGTGTTTATCAAACTTGAGTATGTTGTAAGTAATCCAAAACTGATTGTGCAAAACCCCGTATCAATAATTTGTTAGAACTGTGGATTATGAGGAATACAATGGGAATAATTATCTAAATTATCACATAGTTCAGTTTTTCCGTACTAAATTATCGCATATTTTAGTTTTTCCATACTAAATTATCGCATATTTCAATTTTTTCATACTAAATCATCACATATTTCAATTTTTCCATAATAAATTATCGCATAATTCAGTTTTGTCCATAATAAATTATCACATAATTCAGTTTTTTCATACTAAATTATCGAATATTTCAGTTTTTCCATACTAAATTATCGCATATTTTATGTTTTTCCATACTAAATTATCGCATACTTTAGTTTTTCCATACTAAATTATCGCATATTTCAATTTTTCCATACTAAATTATCACATATTTCAATTTTTCCATAATAAATTATGTTTTTTCCATAATAAATTATCGCATAATTCAGTTTTTTCCATACTAAATTATCACATCATTTAATAACGGTTATTTCACACAAAAATCATCATATAATTGTTTTTTTTCCTCCATCATGTAATTCCAAACATGACATCTACAATACAAAGCCAATTTTACCTTTATAATAATACGTCTATGATTATTTTAATGTTTACATTTGTGTTAAATCAAAACTTATATACATAATTTAAGAAAGAAAACGAATCAACAAGAGAAAAAAACCTGAGGTGTAAACAAGCGAGACAAAGATTCAATAGTATACGCGACTCGCAGCCCAATCTCATCACTTGATGCACGCGCTGATGTCATCTATTGTTCCCTAAGGGAATCAAGACGACGCCCATGTCATAAAAATTGGCGAGTCTGAGAAACACCCCGCATCGAGCCTCTTGCCTCAGGCAGATGGCGTCCTGGTCGAGTGTCGGCACGTGCCGCCCTCTTGAGCACGAGGCCGGTCGCGTGTATTTTGGATGGAGATCGGTTGTAAACTATGACCAAGGAAAATAAGGACTCGAACGAGTCACGTTTATCATTCACCGCACGCCAGATGGAAAGCGACGCAATCGCACGCCATCTTTGAAATGAAGCAACTTTAAATTTGCACTACGCAGATGGCAAGGTTTCGTTTAAGTTGTTTTGTAACCGAGATTTATTTAATGTTTTAGATATGGTGTTTTTGAATGGGGGAGTTTGCCAAATGTAAATTACAATAAAGTTATCTAATTGTATGGTATTAAATAATTATTTTCAATTTTTATTTTGATTAATATTTATAAAATTTTGTTCAAAGTTGATAGATTTTGTACTCACATTTTAAAAAGTTTGTTTAATGATTTAATTTTCTGCAGTTTGTGATTAAATTTCTGAAATTTTGATCCAATTTCTGAAATTTTGATTCAATTTCTGAAATTTTGATCCAATTTCTGAAATTTTGATCCAATTTCTGAAATTTTGATCCAATTTCTGAAATTTTGATCCAATTTTCTGAAATTTTGATCCAATTTTCTGAAATTTTGATTAATTTTCTGAAATTTTGATTAATTTTCTGAAATTTTGATTAATTTTCTGAAATTTTGATTAATTTTCTGAAATTTTGATTAATTTTCTGAAATTTTGATTAATTTCTGAAATTTTGATTAATTTTCTGAAATTTTGATTAATTTTCTGAAATTTTGATTAATTTTCTGAAATTTTGATTAATTTTCTGAAATTTTGATTAATTTTCTGAAATTTTGATTAATTTTCTGAAATTTTGATTAATTTTCTGAAATTTTGATTAATTTTCTGAAATTTTGATTAATTTTCTCCAGTTTGTGATCAAATTTCACAAAACTCCGAAATTTTAGTCCGACATCTCAAATTCTCAATTAACAATTTTAAAAACTAAAAATTATTGAAAAATTTCCAAAAAATCTTGAAATTTTGATTAATGTTTATCAAATTTCAAAAAATTGTAATCAAAACTCCGAAAAATAAATGCCTATTAAAAAAATTACTAAAAATTGCTAAAAACTACAAAAAATGACAACTACAAACACTCCATAAAAAAATCAATTACTTTTTATGATGCACAAACTAAACTACCATATGCCACCTCGTCAAGGTCCACTGATATTACCCCGGCCAACAACGATAGTCGACTTGATAATCTCATTTTTCACAACAAGTGTTCCAATTATAACTACTAAGACAATACCAACATCAAGTACACTTGATAACAACACTATTCAATACCACTGTTACCAAAGTAACAAAAAAAACACATTTCACTTTAAAAACAAACAATCCAAGACCCAAAACTCAAACAATAAACCTCAAACTTTAAGTCTCCATCAAAAGGTTAAGATTAATGGCTCCCCATTTTCCACACAATTTGCCCAACGGACTGCATCGTACAAAGTGGCTTTCCGTTCGTGCTTTAATGCGTGGGCGAACCCCGCGTGACCCCCTCGCGGCCCCCCATGGCCCTACCGAGTCGAAATGGCAAAACAGAAAGGACAAAAGGGTTTCATTTCAAGTCGTTAATCATTTCCGCCTCTATTTTCACTGCCCCGAGCCGCCATTTTTGTTTTCGTGGCGCTAACTGCATTTGATGATGCGCATTTCTATTTTGCCAATGTCCAGATGACCACAACATGTGTCCACAGTGGCCGCTGTTTATCTCGTGGCTTCATCTGACTCGTAATAACCCACTCTGGCTTTCTGTCCCATCAAAATGAATGACTTTGGTGGGCATTGTTGATAGGCGAGGAAGTCCCCGTTTTGTTCTATGTTCCCTTGTCACCTTTTACAGAAGGCTGGACACCATGAAAAATGACCAAAAGGATGCTTATCTATAACGTTAATGGCAGATGATGAGGAAGAAGTGTCACACAATGTCCATTTTAATCTTTCAAGAGTTAAAGGTCGCTATGAAGTGGATTGGTTATTTTTAAAATTGAAAATGTATTTACTTTATATTTCTGGCCACAACATTGTTGCTTGAACCTTGTATTTTAGTTATAAAAAAATGTTTATCAACGTTTAATTCGAACAATATTTACTCATAATGTAGCATTAATGCAATAAACATGTAATATGTTGGAAATTTGTACCGAAAATAAACATGGGCAATGTTAGACTAATCAATTAATATAAATAACTCTGTTACTAGAGTGCTTTCGCATGATATGTTTTGATAGTCGTCAAATCAAATGTCAGAAGCGCTTGCAGGAAATTTTGAACGGAGTTTCCAAAACAGTTTTTTTTTTTAGAATTTTGTCATGTAATATTGAGTTTAATTTCCAAATTTTCATACTAAGCCTACAAATAAATTATTGGTGCATGCGCCGATCGCACTTAGTCTAAAAAAAATAATGAATTGCAAATTCCACAAAATGTTGATAAATTCTGAAAAGAAGATTAATTGAGAAACTCATATTATCTCTTCATTATCATTTATAACGTGTATTTATTTATTGATTTCCATGTTAAAGTGGAGGCTTTTATTCTAAATTCTCCTCGTCGGACATCACCTGCAGTTAATTGCATATTTCTGCATGCGAATGATTACTTTCCAATTCCAGCTTTAATTTCCCATCATAATATTTCCCGCCACACGCCGTAGAATCCGTAGTCATGAGAACAACGTCCCCAATTCAAACAATACGAAATTCGAAACGGTGGGTGTGGTGAAAGCAAACAGTTCCGTTTTTCTACTGCTTCCCCCTCTCCAGACCGGCTCATTTAGCTCCAATATCACGTAAACAAAGATGGATAGAAAACCTCTCAAAGAAACACCAAAGTGCCCTTATTGGTTGTTACACTAGAAGGAAACTCAACAAGTCCATGACAGGTGGTGCAAGTGTCGAGGTTTCCGCGGGGTTTTCTTTTCTGCACGTGCTGGACACGCGACTTCAACTACCACCGGATATCCTATGGGGGGGGCTACGGGAAGTGTGGGAGTTGAGAACTGGCATGTCATTAAGCAAATCAAATTAACATAATTTCAAGTTTTTATTGCTCGAATAACACGCTTATTTTTGTTAGTTTTTTATTTGTTGATTTTTGTTGTTTTCATTAATTTTAAATAATTTATGTTGATTATGGTTGATTTGGTTGATTTGAGTTGATTTTGATTAATTTTGAGTTGTTTTTGGTTGATTTGTGTCGTTTTTGGTTGATTTGTGTCGTTTTTGGTTGATTTGGGTCGTTTTTTATTGGTTTTTTTATCGGTTTCTATTGGCTTTTGTTGATTTTATTGGATTTCGGTAATATTCATCGATTTTTGTTTATTTTTTTAAAATTTTTCTTGATTTTTGTAGAGTTTAGTTGATTTTTTTGTTTTTTTTATTGATTTTTGTTTATTCCGTTTTTGTTAATTTATTTATGTTTTTTTGTTGATTATTGACAAAACTTTCTTTTTTCAAAACTTATTTAATTAAATCCTTCTAAATCAACACTTATGAATGTTTCACATCGTTTCCAACTTTTAATAAAATTTAATTTCATGCCTGCAATTAAAACAAACGTTAGACAAATCAACTTACAAACTAACATTATACTTCCGGCCTAGCTATCCCACTGAATTTGAAAATCAGCAAGGGATTTTTCAACCAAATAGCGCCTAAATTCGTGCGTGCTTTTCACTGGACAAAACAATCCCCCGAGTGCACTTAACTCGACAAACGGCACTGGCTTCTCCTTGCATCTTTTATAAATTTAACTGACACCATATCTCTGAATTGGGGCCAATCAAGACTAGAAAAGTGACCAGAGTTTCAAAATTTGTCCATCTCGTCCCGAGGGGCCTGCAACTAGAGATGCCCCATGGTATACGGGCATTAATAATTGGTCTCAATTCAAAACGCCGCATGTGCAATACATTTTTTTTTGCAGTTCTCCCCTCCCTGAATCGACACAACACTCCCCAAGGAGAGAAAGAGAAATAAAGAACTTTTACAACTAACAAAATGGTTCCTTGTACCGCTGTAGAGGGCTCTGCGGGTGGTAGCAGCGATGGATACTAATAAATTATAACAAGTTGTAGAGCACAGTATTCATATATCACAAATGTATGAATGTATGATTATGACACATGTCAAGGTTTGTTAAAATTATTTGTAGTGTAAAGTGTCGAGTAGAATTTATTGATTGGTGTATTTTGCTATTGGTCGATGAGGCTGACATTTTATTACAGATGTATAGTAAATGAATGGGGTGATTTTTTGTATTTTACATTTTTTAAGTTGAGCTTCCTTACCTCGTAGTCATACATCTGTTGTGTTAGATTTAGGACGTGTGTGGCTTAAGTTGCCACTTGCGTCTATAAACTTAATTCTATCTATCTATCACAAAACTTACAATGATGCCTAATTTGCAATATCGCAAAAATAATTTTTGAGTTTTTCAAAATCAGTTTTTTACTCATAACTCATACGCTACGATAGAATCAAGTTTCACTTCAAGATGTTGATGAAATCAACATTTTGACCTAAAAAAAAATGCAATTAGAAATTTACGCAAAATTTCCTCATGTTGCAATATTTGCAATATTTGCAACATTACATTCAATCAATATTTTTGGCACTATTTTAGGGTTTGCAGTACATATATTGCGATATTGTAACCAGAGGTGGGGACAATGCAAAAAATATTGGTATATCTTGATGCTAAAATTGAACTGCGCAACGGCATCTGCGCTCAAAAATCACACCTTACGTGAATAGTATAGTCCCTGCTCGCTGTTGTAAATCAAACTATAATAAACATAAAGACCATATATTATTAGGTGCGCTCAATTTCATTTAGAGATATTAACTTAGTTGACTTAACTGCCGAGTTGACTTAAACTCATCAAATATGACGTTTTGGACGGCATAGTTATGGCAAATGACTTGCTTAAGGCAATTAAGCTCAGTTAAGTTGTGTTCAATATTGCCTGAACAAAATTCTTAAGTGTGTAGTTGACTTAAAGTGACAGGATATGATGTATTTGACGTCATATTCATCTGAGACCTCCTACTTTAGACATCTTAACTTAAGATACGATGGGTATCAACAACATCGATAGCAGACTATATTTTGATGTAGCATACATTAGCATACAGCATTTGCGATTGTTGTGCGGCAGTTGGTGATGCACAGTTCAATTTTAGCATCAAGATGTAGGGCGGCAACTGTAGTATAATTAAACATCGCAAAAAATATTACAAAGTCAAGTACAAGTATGATAAGTATGATAAAATTGCGTTTTATCATGTATTTTTAGTCTAAAATAATTTCTGGATAAATATCTTATTACATTTCTATTTCTACAATATTAATAACCAAGTCCTACTCATAGTAATTAATTAAATTGAACTGTAACTCCTTTCGCTCGAATTGCAACTCACATTAAATCAAAAATGGCGTCTTAATCTCGACGAAATCTCTTTTGAATTTCACGCAACTATAGAATTAAACCTGTCATTCTCATAGAAATTAAACGTGACATTTCTTGCAACTCATTACAGACATGTCTCGATCCAACAAAAGCACAATGCAAACTTCCCTTTGCCAAACGTGGGAAAAAGATAGGACGACTAGGAGACAGATCTGGTTAGGATCAGTTTACGGGACTAATAAAATCAAAAGCCGCACTCCTACCCATACTGCCGATCGTGAAATTCTATTAGCGAAATTGGGGGAAAGAGGGGAGAAAGGTTTCCGCCAAGCGATATTATGAACCCCCTCCCTCTAGTGTGGATGCAGGAAGTTTTGACAATGACTGGTATAATTTCAGTGGGAACAACAAATAATACAAAAGATCAATTAGATTAATTCTAGTAAACAATTCATCATATAAGTTATCAATCAAATTCTGCTTTACTTTTAGATACGATATGTCCACCGATAAAAATAAATCAATAGAAAAATATCGGTTAAAATATCGATTTTTCATTTCTTTTGCAGCAGTGTTACTTTTTTCTTTTATGCCAGTAAAATATCTTTGCCTGAGAAATGCATTGTATCAAAAGTATATATTATGATATCTCATTTTAATCCTCTCGTCCTCCGAGTCGAAAAATCATTGTTTCGTAGCTCAAAAACTAGCATGTCATTGTTAACAAACGAAAACGCTTGCAAAATCATACAAATCGCGTTTTGTATTGTTGCGCACATTTTTGGGTTATGCAAAATAATATAATACTAGTGGTAACCCGTCAGTAGTTCTTTTTTAATCGCCCTTGTGAACCATTCCTATCACTAATCTCGCAAAGCGTGAGATTAGTCCACTTGTTTAGATCACTGTTTTTGTCAGTGGGTATGGCAAACTTAATGGCGATATAAAATTTGACCTTTGACCTCTAGAAGTGACCCATTACTTTCTTAACTTTTTAACAGTTTGAGTTAGCGCCAAATACTCAATTAGAAAGTTGTAGAGCATGGTCTAATTAGTCTAAATACATAATTCAATGAAAACATTTTTCTATTAAAATTATATATAGAAAATTGCAAAATAGAAAATACAAAATAATGCTTTTTCGACTCAGCTAAACGAGGGATTAAAATGAAATATTATAATATATACATTTGTTACAATGAATTTTTCAACCAATGACATTTCATTATTGATATAAATGAGAAAATCTTTCTTAATCATATCATTGCAGTTTATCCACTCTTGAGATAAAAGGAGATAACACAATAATTTATTTACTTTTCATTCACTTATAGGTCCCAAAATGAGATGACTAAACAAACCTTTATACATCAAAAA
>JH431916.1:0-87378 GCA_000239455.1 Strigamia maritima | reverse complement strand
AAANAAAANAAAAAAAAAAAAAATAAAAAAAAAATAAAAAAAAAAATACGCTATCAGCCATTAAGCAAAGTGGCGGCATGTACAGTGTAGAAAAAGCGGCAGAAAGTGCGGTGTTTTGGCGGATTGAGTTCGACGGTGCGTGGTACACCTCGTAAAAAGCATTACGAGTAATTTTAAATGACGCTGTCTGTTAATTTTATGCTTCGAAATGGAATTGATCTTACTCGTATCTCTTCTCACAAGTGCGAGGATGGAGGAACAAGTTTTGCTCTGTGAGAGAAAGCTTTTAATAAAATTAAACCTCTCGAGAGCTTCCCAGTGTCTACACCACATGCACAACTGCGTGGGGCCAGGTGCAAGAGAGAAGGAACGAACAAACTCTCATCCAAGCTGAACCGGCAACGAAAAACAACGAAAAAAATCCACTCCACGCTCACTCCAGGACCAACTCTATATGCAACCCTCAGCACCAGCTTCCGACAACCACCAAAAATCAGGTAAAACATTAGAAAAAAAAAAAAAAATTTCTTTTATAGCTCAGAAATACCGTAGTACACGCGTCGCCGCGCCTTCTCGAACTATGTCAGCATCGCTTTTCGTGCACATGCACATGCAGAGCGAAACCACAAGGCGTGGGCGGCTTGGTACGACCGCCCGCATTGGCTGTCGCTAGTCGCTGCTGTAGGTGGAGCTAGCAGGCGCAGCTCACTCGAATAGTAATGAGCGAGAGAAAGGAAAGACTCGGAAGGGAGGGAGAGGAAAAGAGATAGATAAAGGAGGGGTGGGGGGTGGTGAGGGTCACGTGGTACCTTTGCAATGACCACAAATTGAAGAACGACTCGGTGCCCGAGCTGTGACATGAGGCTTTTTATTGGCAAGGCAACAGGGCGAGCACTTAGCCAAATTAAAACTGGGAAGACGGCGGAATAAGGGAGGAGGCGGCGGCCGGCCATCAGCTACGGCGAACAGCGCGGCATCAGCCGGCGACGGCGAGGCGGGGTTGCCGCGTCGGCGGCATCAGCTCGGCTTTCCCGATCCTCGACCCGCCATGAGCACGGCGACCACGGTCGGCCACCACCCGCATCTTCTCCATCACCACCACCACTTGGCCAGCCAGTCGGATGTGCCCAATCCCGAACTTCTTCTCGCTGTCTTGAGGAATAAAACTTTACAAGGTTTGACCTTATCTAATATTAATTCCTCATCATTTCATTACGTTTAATTTCATCTCGAAACCCATATTTCCCCATAAACCCATTTTTTTCCATCCCCCCTACCTCCCCCCCCCCACCACACCCGTACCCGTCTTTATACAATTTTGTTTTTTTTTATTTTTATCAAATGGTCCAAATTTTTTTTTTTCTTTTTAATTTCGTGAACCCGGCGTGTGCGCGCGCGTGCAGCTATCATTTTCATGAGTACATGCACTTACATAGATTGGGTCCGGGGATCCCCTTATTATGTAGCCATGATCAAATTAAGTTCCATCTCAGTAGATTGTATTTGGATATTAGTCGGGGGCCACCACCGCCACTTGCAACCTCCGCCACCCACCCGCCATCACCAGCCACATTTCCACTTGATTGTTTCGCCTCTCTCTCATGGCAATTACTTCGCCAGGGTAAACACCAAATAATATTTTATATTAAAACTTCATGAGTCGACGGCCATTCCCTTCTCCGCGCTCTCTCGCAGCCTCCACTTTCTCCGAGGAGGAGGAGACGCCGATGCCGTCGCCAGCCTCTCCGAGACATCGGTCCGGAGACGCTGCGAGCTTGTTGCTGCGTGGATACCGGACATAGCTTTACATCCTCGCCCCTTGTTTACACCCCCGTATTGGGCGAGCTGGATATTTCAGTGCTTCGTTATGCTTTTTATCCGTCGCTATGCGCCTCAACCAAATGCTAGCGTTGTTTAAATACTCGGATATGGTGCACGTGAGTATAAATATACATTCTTTGTCGTTTTAACTTTTATTTACATACGATAGACCGAAAATTTTAGAGGGAAATTAATTTTATTTTAATTATTTACAAATAATTATTATTTTTTTTTTAAAAAAAAATTAAATCATCGAAATATTCTATTTTTGATCAATTCTAGCAAAATATTTCCATTTTCCCACCTTTTTCATGCGGAATTTGTGCTATATTGTGCCTAAAAGTTCGTTCGGTTTATTTTATTTGCGTTGTTTTGTTTGCGGAAACTCAAAACAAATGCACTTGTCTGTCGTGTTGTTATTTTTAATGCGTGTATAACACCTGGCTGTTAGTAACGATATGATGTAACACATTAAAAGAGGGGACTGTTTAGATGGCATTAAAAAAAAGTGCTGCTTGTGTTTGACAGGTGGTGTATATGCGCGAGTTTGACTGCAGTGCACACACGAGTCGAGAGAAAATTTCATCTTTAATCTCACTCATCTATAATTTGTGTGCATGCACAATAAGTCAAATTCCCATCCTTCTTGTTCGTTTAAATGAACCTTCCGACTTAATCAACACCTTCAACGTTTACACACGGGAACCGACACCGAACGCTCAAAAATCAAGACGCGCGTCTGTTTCTTTCATTCCCATCGCACTTCACATTTTTGATACCTTTTTCTTTCTCTGTCGGATTGAGACCGAGTTGAAATTTACATTTAAAAAAGGAAAAATTACGACCGCACAAATTATCATTTGAACCGGTAAAAATAACATAATATTGTAAGATTATCATCGTTAGGTAATTTTCTCATGCACACAGATTAGTGTGTCAACACAGCTGAGACTTATTTGCATAACCCAAGCGCATTCATCATGCAAGTGCATTCGTTATAGGTAAAACATAAAATCCAATATACAAATATAAAATACATAATTTGTGATCGATTAGTAAAATAAAATACAAATATTTCTATAGTTACCAATAAAATATTATTTTCTTGGTTGTATAATTTTTTGATGACAGTGGAAAAGTAAATGATTAAAAATCCTAGATTTGTATGCAAAAAGTCGATTTTTTTTAAACTGGAATTGCTGAATTATTATTTCTTTGTGTTTTTTTACCTTCTGATAGTTTGTTTTGCTTTGCAACACAACAATTCGTGTTGTTTTGTCACTTGATTTTTGCACCTTGTACTATGAATTTTCAGTTAAATCTCAAATTAAATGAATTAAATCACAGAATTTGATGTAAAAACCAAAATAAATAATTTTCATAATTTTCACATATTAAATGATAAATCTAGCCATAAATTCGATAAAACATCTTAAACCCTAAAAAATTAATGCCACAACCCAAAAATTTCCTTAAAACAACCAATTAAAAAATAATTCCAAAACAAAACACTAAAATTTTAACTAACTTAACTTATTACCTAATTGAAAAAAAAAAAAAATCATATTCCCACTTCCTAGCCACAAAAAAATCATAAAAAACCTTATTCACCCTCATTAACAACATACTTTACTCAACTGCATTATGCAACACACAACTTTTTTTTTTACATCACTCCTCCAATAACAACTATTAACGATGGGAGTGTCAAAAAACCATCCATTCACCACGCCCAAGAGATATTTATCAAATGAGGCTCGAATGAACCAACTATTTGCACACGCCATTTAGCCGCCATATTGGATCATCTCGGACTTCCCTCCTCACTCTCCACTCGCATTCCCACTCGTGCTTGCGTTTTATTCATCTTATACGAGCACAACAGGGTCCTTCCTTCCCATTTGGAGTGCGACCCTTTCCGACAACTCAAGTGGCTCTTATGCCGCTGTTACGCGACTGCAAATGGCCGCTGTAAAAACAATTGGCGCCGATGAGCAGAGACGCAGCATCACCTAGTTTGCTCGCACCACCCGTCAGCCCCGCAGTCATTCACTAGCAAATACTCGAGTCAGGACTAATCTATCGAGCTAAAACCCACCTTTGACCGGCTCCAAAGGGGTTTGGGATCAGCTGGTGGTCGCTTTGGAGGACCCACTTCACAATACAATGAATGACGCTGCCTGTCCCCCCTTTTCAAAGACACGTGTGCTTACCTTCTGCTACTCATTAGTGTGTCGTCCAACTGAAAAAAAAAATTCATTTTTCCGCCTCCGCTATTGAGATTTGGGGGTAAATTATATCAAGTTGCCTATTTAAGGTCCTCACTTGGTCGGATTACTAATCACTAGCGTTGAAATAGGGAGTTAGAAGCCGACAATGAACAAGGGCAATTTTCAGTTATGTTGTTATGAAATTGCGGGATTTGTTCCCAGGGTTTTCGAGGTGAGGTGAAGTTTCCCACAGAGCATGTGGAAATGTTATATAGTGTTAAAAAAAAAGAGGTGGCAGCAGCTGAAAATTCGGATGGTGTAGTAGGGTAGGATGAAAAAAAATCAAAATGGAAGAGAAATTACTGTCCTGACACTCTGGTTGTGTCTTCCTCGTGAGTAATTACTATTTTAAGGTAATTATCAGCCTGACTGGTAGCAGAAGTCAGCTAGTAGAAAGAGCATCTGCTACTGGACAACATCTGCTTCTGGATAGCAGAGGCTTGGCTTGAGACGTGATTTAGAAGTATTAATAATTATAAGTGTTGTTTGTACTGTTTTAAATTTAAATTTAAATTTGCAGTCTATTTAAATATGAAGAATTTATTTATAAGTGGAAACTAATAAATAAAAGAATTTAAATATTTGGTTTTCGATACATGTTTGGTACTATAAACTTGAAAAATTGTGAATTATGCCGAATATTATTTGTAACCAAATTACCAAATAATTTGGTTATTTCGAAAATGAATTTTTTTTTCGAATTTGGCATTTCGTTAACCAAACTCTCAAAAAAATTCACATGCTCAAATGTACATGTGACCTCAGTCCACTGCTGACAAATGAGTAAAACCACAACAACAATTATAAATAAATATAAATTTTTTGGTTTTCAGCATTTGGTCATGTAAAACACAAACTAATGAACTAAAATATCAAATAGTAAAAACTGAATACCAAAAACCCATCTATACTCTATATATCATTTCGTGCGCGAAACTCCCATTGGTTAATAACCTATATTGTATCGAAAGTACATATTGTAGCATCTTATTTTAATCCTCTAGTTGAGCTGAGTCGAAAAATCATTGTTTTGTAGTCCAAAAATGTGCATGCTATTGTTAACAAATGAAAATGCTTGTAAAATATTAATATTTTTAAAAAATTATTTACATTTGGGTTTTTGTATTGTTGCGCACATTTTTTGGCTATGAAACAATGATTTTTTGACTCGGATCGACTAGAGGATTAAAATAAGATGCCACAATATATACTTTCAGTACGATATAGGTCATTAACCAATGGGAGTTTCGCGCACGAAATAATAAATAGAGTATAGAGTTTCTTAATTTATTATTAGTATCTACTATCTACATTTAATAATCTATATTCTGAGATTCAATATAATTTACATATGTTTATTTAACCAGTGCATTCATAAACACAAAACAATTTCTTAAACAAAAATCTCCCACATCATACATAATTGACGTTACAGTATAAATTAAGCACTCTAGCCACTAAAAATAAACCTAAAACCACACAATAAATCAATTCTAAACATCAAGGTACATAAAAAAGAACACACAACATATAATTAAATAATTATCCAATAACTAATCCAAACATTTAAACTAAAATTTGAAGTAAACAAACAATTAAGCACAAGATGAACATAACAAGGGGTGAAAGAGAAGGTTTATTGACTTGACCACTCTTCCACTTCCAGCAGGATAGCTAATTAAAGAAAGGGTGGGGGGGTCATGCAAAGAGGGGAAGTAGAAGGTCATCCTCTCGCTCCGCCAACCAGATGGCAGAGCACTAAAGCTGTTTACTATACGCGTGCAATGCTGCCTGAAATTCGCATCGCATTCACCTACTTTTCCCCTTTTTATTACGTCGTCAACGTGCCCTGATGGGCCACTGTGTCGCCTTTCCCTTTGATTGGTAAGGGCAATGAGGCAGACAGACTAAAATTTGCATAGACAAGTAGCGCAACGTCGCAACAAGGTGATCCTCTTGAAAAGCATTATGGGCAAAGGAACGGAGCGAAGCGGAAAGGGTCGGGGAGGGTGAAATGGAGCGATGCGAGTGGTCCTCCAGGGGCCCTACGAGCATTTCGAGACGAGACGTGAGCCCTTGGCCCGAATGGCTCAGGCGGCCCATTAGCACGTTGCGCCTGCGCACTCGGACCCAGGTGGCTATTAGCACTTGTTAATTTGTGCGGGCGCCCCATTTTTCCACTGGCTGCTCATCCAACTACTCGGCGACGGCAGAATGGAGCGCTCAATCCAGCGAGGTCACGCTCAATCGATCGAGCAAAGACGCCTACAAGTTGAGTTCACGCAGAAACTGGGGGAAGGAGAAGTACTCTATAAAACACCATAAACAATACATACTCAATTATATACTGAATTATTAGAAATTTAAGAGTATAGATTATGGTATCCCATTTTAATCCCCTCGTTGTAGTCCAAAAATATACGGAATATACGCATGTCATTTTGCAAGCGTTTTCGTTCGTTAACAATGGCATGCACATTTTTGGGCTATGAAACAATGATTTTTCAACTCAGCTCGACGAGGGGATTAAAATAAGATATTATAATATATACTTTTGATACAGTTGCATTTCTCAGCCAAAAAACATTTTACTGATCTTGGAGTAAAACAAGTTTAGTTCACAAATTACGTATTTGTACTGGAAAGTGGAATATTTAGCGATAAATGTATTGCGAAATGCCGCGACTAATATTTTATAATAAGTCCGGCCTTAAAATAAGAATTTACTGTGTTTCATCTTTAATTTCAGATATAAAATAGTTCATGAATACCAAATTAAGACAAAACTTGTTTATATAAATAGTGTGAGTGCACTAAATTGTAATTAAACTATAAAACAACCCGATAGTCAACCATCAACTACCAGAAAATTAAATTTTGCGTTTTCGCTAAGGTATTTTTACATTTTTATATTTTCCTTTCAAAATAACATAAAATATTAATTTTTCACGTAATTTTTACCCCCGTAAATGCAAGCTCGCTTTCATTCATCAACGCCCCCGACATACGGACGCCTGCGAGACGCGGCTGACTCATTTGGATAGGCGCCCCACCCTTTCACCCACCAAACCCATTGAAAAAGTGCGACATCAAACTCGTCTCACAGTTACACTGTCCCCCTTTGCCCTTTACTTTGTATTTTATTTTTCCTTTTAACACAAAAAAAATGAATGTGCATTGTCATTACACTCCATTAAAAGCATTCATTTCGACATCGTTACCCAATGTTTTCTATTCATCAAATATAATGAGAATTTCCGGTACATGCGCCGCAAACACGTGGCGTAGTGTGTATATATTGTGCATAGCGTGCGAACGAGTCTTTTCCGGTCAATCAATGCATCGTTTCCTCTGATTACACGTCCAGTGCATTAGGAAAAGC
This sequence comes from Strigamia maritima, assembly GCA_000239455.1. Taxonomy (NCBI): domain Eukaryota; kingdom Metazoa; phylum Arthropoda; class Chilopoda; order Geophilomorpha; family Linotaeniidae; genus Strigamia; species Strigamia maritima. The sequence goes on along the minus strand of JH431916.1, from coordinate 79,905 downwards.
AAATCGAAGAAGGCCGTATATCTATTTGTATCAGTGCAAACTCACCCTTTCACATAATTACTCGCCAGCCCCTTCCTGGATCCAACAAATCAATAAGATCTCTATGATATTGCTTAAAAAGTCAACAGGTTTCAGCTCAATTAAAGTATAAATAATTACTACAAGTAATTTCAATATATAATTATCATTTTCAAAATATTTAAACTAATTTTTTTTTTTTTTTTTTTTATGAATGACAATATAAATTTACATGTTTTATTTTTGTTTAAAAAAGTTTTATATTTAAGTAATAAAAAATAAAAAAATTTGAAGATATAATGACGCGACATGCAGAGAAACTTGCTGGCGGGTTGCTTTTGTGGAAAGGCTTCACCTCAATGCCCCTTAACAATAAAAGTCAAAATTTCATCAAATTAAATTTCGATTTCAAAGACTTTTAAGAGTGAAATAACAATTTTGAAGTTGTTTACATCAAACAATATTTTAAAAAACTGATAATGTTTATGTTCTTATGCAGGCATGAAAAAAATAAAAAAAATTAAATTAAATAAACGAAATTAATATGACACTGCGTTTACTTTAATACCATAACAAAAAAAAATTTCAAAATCAAAAAATTTATGTTTAAACATTCTCAGTGATATAATTCAGACACTGCATGACGAGTGTCTCTATTTAACAACTTCCCACTTCAAATCCCAATTTTGCAATTTAATTTCAGCTTCATCGCATTATTTAAACCACTTAAAGAGATTGATTAAACAAAAATCCACCTAATTTCTTAAAAATAAACCTCAATCACTTGACAAACCAAGCAGAACACCTGCCAACACAAAATTACAAAATAATTAAACAAACCAGAACAATTTAATACTTACTTGTTAGTTGAGTAGAAAAACGAGCATTTCATTAATTAATTTATTCAAAAACAACAAAAACAACTCTTTTTCATAGCTTAACATTTGTAGAATTTATATTTCTACCTTTCCCAATTTTGTTAATAGCACCACTGTTTCCTAACACTCACTTACTTTTGCATTCCTTACACTCCCATCCATCCAGCCATTTCCTTTCCCCATCTCAAACTGAAAATTGCCCATTTTTTGCAGTCAACAGATAAGAGGGCGATGAAAGGACGTAATTACGAGTCCAAAGAGAAGAAAAAATCTTTGAAAGGCGGACGAGCAAAGAGGAAAGAGACAATAAACTCCTTTTAAAGCCCATTTGCAGCCCAGTGAGTCGGCGGCAATGGACGAAGCACATTAACATGATTAGCCGAGTTCCCATTGGCCGTTGCCAGTGGAAACCGCGGGTCGTTACCAAGACGACCAAAAGGATCTATAAAACCACGCACCCCTTTTCCATATCGTACACATCTTTTGTTTAGCAAATTTTTATCCCCCTTTCATTTATTACTGCACATTTCATGCATGATAAACAAAGATAAAATAATTGCAAAATGGCTTCCCCCAACCTAAAAATAACTTTGTCACAAAAAAAACAACAAAAAAAAACAAAAAAAAACTAGCTTTTCATTTAGTTTCCGTCGAAAACGTCACTGCAGGCCATGTTTAAGTGTCAACAGTGTTCAGTCAAGCCTGCACCTAATTCTCTATAATTTCATTATTTCGCTTAAAGCGCTATCTGAGGACAATTTGTGCAATTGTATCTCATGCTCTTCGAAGCAAAAAGAAAAATAGGTCGAAAATTCAACCCGGATGTGTTTTATTGGTGAATGTTGTGTGAAAATGTTTTCGCTCTGTGTTATTGGGTCATAAAGCGCACTTTTCTTATTTTTTTTTTTTTGTTTTTATTTCACTTCTTTATGTTTCACAGTTTATACAATTCGAGAAAAACAGGCAGCCATTTAGTGACAGAAATGTACGTTGTATAGATAAAAATAGTAATAACCAGAAGCGTGAAAGGGAGGAAAAAAATCTTGTTTTTTTTTTTTTCCTAATACGATTCGCATCACTACTAGACGCGCATGCGCAAAGTGCCGGCTGAAACAGGGAAAAGAGACGGAGTTATATCAATAATTAATGACTTCTTTGGTGGAAAGCTGACATCAAAAAGATCACATGGGAATCCCTAGGCTACAGAAACGTAAAGAGAAAAGGAAAAGATGGCATGATATCTCTTGGGGAGAAGTGGAAACTCTCCAATTGTAGGGCGCTTCCAAGTTCTAGAGCCAAATAAGTCGATATTTTTTATTTTATTTTGCTTTTCGCATTAGAGTGAGAAAATATTTATGAAATAAAAGTAGAATAACAAAATAAAAAATCAATAAATGATTGGTATATTGATAATATAATAGGAATTGAAAAAAATTGAAGAACTAATTTTATTTTATTTAATTAAGTAATGGCGCGTATAAAGATGTTTTTTGATGATAAAAATCAATATTTTTTTTTTAAATTGTTAAATTGTTTGTTTTTTTTGTTTTTTTGACCAACAAAACAATGATTTTTCAATTCAGCTGGACAAGGAGATTAAAATGAGGCACAATTATATATACTTTAGATACAATGCATTTCTCAGCCAATGACATTTTACCCGACCTTGGATTAAAGTATTATAGACCTTAATAAAAATTTCAAAAAAATAAACAATTATTTTTTTTATATTATTTTAAGGGGGTTCAAAAATGACCCAAGTTGAGTGTACCTTTTTATTTTTATTACACTTTCTTTTTTTAATGTAACATTTTAAATTTGCATAAGAAATTAAAAACAACATTAAAAAAATCCCAAATATTTACAATTTTTATCTCATCTATTTTAAAACTAAATTAAAAAATGATTTTCCACAAACAGACATTTAATATAATCTCAAAAAACTAAAACCTCGTTATTTTGCTTAGCATTTCAATCCCCCATTCAAGTTCCAACCATTTTTCCCCCCAGTTTCTCAACTTTAAAGTGAATATATCCAATCTTAATGGTGCTCATTTGCAAATGGCAGTGAGAGAGATGGTCCAATCTCAAGATGAAAGTGCGTTTGAGACTGTTCAAGCTGGAGCAAGAAGCTTTCACCAACGAAAGAAACCCATAACAACGCCTGGGGAATTACTCTCTGTCAGCATGTGCATCATGCAAACACTTTGCAGGCGGGAGAAAGGCACACAAAAGAAATGGATTGATATGCTTTTCCTTTTCTCCTGTACCTCTTTCTCCACTTCTTTTCTCTTTTTCTCTACTACCCACTCTTCAAGAGTCCTTTTACTCCACTCACACATTCGCCATTATTCTCTACAATTGGCATTTCGCATTACAGATTCGCACCAATGTCTGTGAACACGAAGCTAAAGTGCATTTTGTTTACTCTCGAATCTCGATTATAAAATACCCAAACAACCTATAAGGAAAAGCTTGGCAGTAAATATTAGTTGGCATTGCAGGTGATAATAGAATATAAAAAAACCAAGATTAATGTATTAAACACAGGAAGAAAAATTAAAATAGGAAACCATGGCAACTTAAATGATAATAAGAGTATTTGTTCATTTAAGCCTTATTTTGTCAGTGACTCAAATCATTGTGTCTAAAAATATTAGATTTTTTTTCTTGTTACTTCTAAGAATTAGAATTAAAATGGGAAGCAAGATATGAGAAGAATTGGAAATAATAAGTTTCTGGATTTTTACACATCATAATTAATCTAATGGAAAAATTGAAATGTTTTGTCATTCAGGTGTTTGTTAGATAGTCAATACAAAGGTCTGTATGTGTTGTGCGGGTCACGTGATCCGACACATGCAAATTCTTTCTCTATAACTGACTAATTAAAACGTTAAATGGATTTGTGCAAATGTTAAATTTCGGAGAAATTTATAGAACCAAGCTGTACACCTTATAGTTGTGTTTATGAAGTGGACATTTAATCCGAGTCTGACTGGGTTAGATTTAGACCTGGGAAAAGTTTTAATCAAAATCCCAATTTTAGATAATTTTACGTGCTAGTAAACATATAACTTTTTTTTTAACAATTAAGGAATCGCCTATAAATGACGTCACGCAGTGATGGGGGATGGTGTGACTAGGAGAAAAAAACTATTTTTTTCAATTTTTTTTTATTTATTTATTTATTTATTTGAATCCTCAATTTACATCCTATTGAAGAATTCTTGGTTAAAATTAACAGTTGCAACAGGATTCAAGAAAATCTTTGACTGCAAGTCAAATCACAGACCACCTGATTTATGTTCAGGTGCACTACTAGTTAAGCTACCAAGGACTCCATGAGAAACACAAAACTAACTCCCTCCCCCCTCCAACAGTAACAAGCAAGTAAAATTTTTCACGTATTTCCTTACTGTTTCTTTAAATGTAAACCTGTAGTACAATAAACTCTATCCCACAATTCGTGCACAAAACTGAGAAGTGAAGTTTTTTGCATTGTACTGAAAGTATATATTGTGGTATCTTATTTTAATCCTCTAGTCGAACTGAGTCGAAAAATCTTTATTAAGATTACTTAACTTATTCGACTTAACTGTCTTAAAATGACGTTTTTGCCCATGTATATGGTCAAAAACGTCAATTTTGGACAGTTAAGTCGAATACGTTAAGATATCTAAACGAATTTGAACGCGGATATTGTTTCGTAGCCAAAAAATGGGCGCAACAATACAAAAACTCAAATGAAAATAATTTTTTTAAATATTTTACAGGCATTTTTGTTTGTTAACAATGGCATGCACATTTTTTGACTAGAAAGCAAGGATTTTTCGACTCAGCTCAACTAGAGGAGTAAAATAAGATACCACAATATATACTTTCAGCATAATGCATAGGCCATTAACCAATGAGAGTTTCGTTTGATAGAGTTTAGGTGGGTTCAATCCTTAAAACAAGTCACTTTATTTGCCTTAAAGATCTTTAGTAAGGCAAGTATAGTGTAAATTACGTGATAATTGCCTTATAAAAGTGATTAAAGTACCTTTAGAGAAAAGGCAAATACAACTTACTTCTTTGCCTTATAGAAGTTTACGGCACAAGCTCAGTTATAACAACCAAAATGGCTTCCCCAAAATGAGCATCACTCTGTTGTACAACTTTGGTCAAATAAAGAAGAAATACAAATTGCTAATTTGCTTTCAGAATTTCCTTACTTAGGCAAAGATCAGGTTAGTAAATTGTTTTTGCTCAATCAAACACAAATCGGTAGCCATTTTGATATGACTAAACAAATCTTGTGTGCATGGACAATTTTAAAACGTGTTTGTTGAGACGTCACTTTTCCATAAGTCTGATAAGGATTGAATGCACCTATTGTTACTCTTTACTTTTGCCTGACACGAGCTTGCCTTGCAGTATAATGAGGTGTGAACCTAATTTCAGACTATGCTTAACAGGCTGGAAAACTTCCAGGATCATTCACTTCAAGAAACCACACGAAGCGAGTCACAAGGGCACAAAATGGCTTGTGATTAGTATTGTCAGCATTATTCACTCCAAATTTAGATCCTACGTTCATCATGTCTCTGTGTGTGTTCAATATAAAGTCAACTTTGACTTTCAATATTGAACTTGGACGATTCGTGAAAAATTCCCAGAAACAACAAAAAAATACAACATAATACAGTAGTATAATAAGGACTTTTTTCCCCTATGAGCAAATAAATACATTGTTCTGTGGCTAACTCCATAATCGAAGTAATAGTAGTCAAAAAGTGTAATACTGATACTCCAAAACAAGTTTAGTGTGGAAAAACTCCATTTTTGAAGCGCCGTGACATTTCCATGAGTACATCTTGGGATACATAAAAGATTTACATAAAAACTATGTTTTTGAGAGTTTGTATTATTGAAGTAACAATGCTTTAAAATAAAATAACAAAACTCTGAAATGAAGGTATTATTAATCCTTTAAATGTGGGAGTTGGCCATAGGACAGAATGAAGTAAAATGGTAACCTCCTATGAGTTAGAACAAGTGGTCACCATAACTATGTGTACCCTGATTGTGATTATACCCGTATTCCCTCAAAAAGAACAGCATGCAGGAAAAACCGAGTTTGACCAGATTTTGCAAATCTGACATCTGGTCATTTTTACGGCATGCCGTAAAAATCGAATCGGTGCTGTAAAACGTAGTACTCACTTTAGCTGGCATGCTGGAAAATTCGAATTTTCAGGCACCCTGGTCGGATTTACTATTATCCGGCATGCCGTTCTTTCCACGGTATTTCTCGACAATTGGTCTTCTTCAATTGCAATTCTTGGCAATCTAAATACTTTCTACTAATTCTCTGTCTCAGACAACAAAAACTAACAAATTCTAGTTAACTCCTTCATGCATTTTAATGATCTAACTGCATTCATTTCCACTCAAAACATTCTTTTGTTTCATCAAGCTATAAGGTCACTTTTTCTCCTTAAAATTTTTATTGTTTCATACCAAAACAGATTTAAAGACTTATCAAGCCAATTTTGGCTGATGGCCAAAGTCTGTCAGTTGGGATCAAACAAGGACCTGTGAACAGGCGGGACGTAAGGCTTTTGAGTGCGTCCCAGGCATCCCCAAGGGGGTCCATGAAGCACATGCGCCACCAACTGGCTCAGCGATTTGTCGACTCGGCTCCGTCACCCTCTTGTGGTGATGTAATAGAGCCATGAATTATTCATCAACCGATAGAGAATCAATTAAATTAGCGCCCTCCGCCACTTTCTCGTCTGCCTCGAAATACTAAACAAATCTCCATGGACCCGACCCTCACTTTTCCCTCTAAACATGTCAATATACTTTTCACCACTCTAATTGGCCTGTATCAAACTAACAAGATTTAAGATGCTCCATTGCCCGACAAAATGGTGCATTTCAGCGGTCTAACGCCCCTATCTTTATTTTTATTTATCTGTTTAAACACATCAAACTTTATCTTTTTATTCAATAGACCGGTTGTTTGAATTAAAAATTGAAAGGGAGAAGGTAGCAACATTCAGCCATTCTAATGTCATTATCTTGGCCATTTGAGAATTGATAAATTAATTCAATTTATTTTCGTCCCATTACACAGGAAAAATACATTCACACTTACGTATGAGTATTAGGCTTAATTAATTAATTAGAGGATTTGCGCACCTGAAATTTACACAAACGTATCAACGTATGAACATATCAACGTATGTTTCATACGTAGATACGTTGATACATGATTGTTAAAATGTACAGATCAACGTAAGAATTGAATTCTTACGTTGGTTCATCGCCTGAACCTATGAACGTATTGTTATGGGCATGCGTATAACAAACAAATCGGCCTGCTTCCGCTTTTGCAATCCGCCATTTGCAAAAATGACGGGCCGAACACGCGGTAGAGGCCTAGGACGCAGTATTAGAAGCCGAGGACGTGAAAACTGAAAATAACGAACCATCCCCGCCACAGCACCAACACACCACAATCATTGACTGCAACGGGTATTTGAATCATGTTTTTGAATTTTAATTTCAGATTGATTGACACCACGTTGATAGGATGATTTTTTTTGTTTGCGCAAACACTCATCATGTATCAACGTAAACATACAAACGTATAACTTTTTAATTATACGTTTGTACGTTCATGCTTACATACTTTTTTGTGATCTGTGCAAATCCTCTAATGACTTTTTGTATAAAACTGTGCTAGTTGAAATAATTTTCTGAAATTTTTTATTTTTACAAATTTTGATTGTACAGATGATTTTTTAAGTGGTACAATCTACTCTGACTTTAAAATTTGATGACAATAGGCACAAATGTACTCATTCATTGTCTCCATCCACATCAAAACGTTATTTTTTTATTGTTTATTTTTAGAGAAAACATAACAAACTGTTAATTACTGTATATTCACAATTAAATAATCAAAAAATTCCAAAAATCGTAAAAATAATTTTAATGATTTCTCAAATATTTTTCGAATAATTACTGTAAACCAAAATAACCAAAAAATTATCAACATTTTTTTTAAAAAATCATCAAAAACAATTCCTTAATTAACTATTTTCAATTGCATATCAATAAATATATATAAATTTAATTTAAGTGCACATTGCAATATGTATTCCAACTGTGCTCCTTAATTCTCAACCAATAGATTGTTTATTTACATTCTTTGCTTACTCGTAATATCATCAAATTTGATATTATAAATCAAAATACTACCTCATTCAGCTTGAAAGAACTTTTCTTTTTCTAAATGTTTTATTGGAGGGAAAAAAAATCGATGAAACATGGGTCTGGCTGCACAAGAGCTAGAATTTCTAAACTGTTGAACTCTTCCTGAAAACTCATTACCGATTTAACATTCCAGTAACTTACTTAAGCTAGCTGGATACCATATAACAGTGCTAAAGATGACATCAACAGTCAATACTTAACATCCTGACAGACAGCAATTGTATTTTATTGCCATAGATTTTTTTTCTTCAATCAATTTAGATAAGAAGGTTAAAATTTGTTAAATTAAATTTACTGCCAATATTTTTTATTATTATTATTTCAAACGTTTCAACCAATCCATTTAAGATTTTTATTGAATTGCAGAAAAAATGTTAATAAACATAACCCGCTATCAAATATTTACAACATAAAATTAGATTTCAATAACTTATGCCTTACAGATTGAATTCTTATAACCTTATGAGATAAATTGATTTTCATAAGCGAAACGTGTGATTTAACTGGAGAGAATTTCATATTTTATTATTATTCGTTTTCACACATTAGCCGGGTTTTATGTATCAAATCTAATACTGCCAGTTTTTCCTTTGGTAAGATTATAGCTTTATAGTAAGTCGCTGCTTATACCGATTACCTCTTTATTTTTTCTCTCTTTTGTGTAGAGGTTGAGTATATTTTCAAGATGGCAGCCCATCACAAGTAAAAATCGTTATTTACAGTACATAAAATCCCACATTGGGAAAAAAATGCAACAAAACTGGCAGCATTTTATCCAGTCCAAAAAAAATTATTTTCGTAATCAGAAAATATATAAAAAATACTTAGAAAAACAATCATTTTGTAAATTTCCATTATTTCAGACCGTATTTCCGAAACTTAAATGCCTGCCAGTACTTTTTTTAAAGCAATTTTACGCACAAAAATTCGCAGTACATGTAATATTTGAGTTTTAAACCACTTTCCAAATCTGGTTACTTCAAAATCAGAATTTTTTTATAGTCAAACATTTGCTAAAACTTCATGAATTAAACTAAAACTGCACCAAAGACTTTTCCAACCCATCCCCACATTCTAAGCTTCTATCTATCCAGTCAACATTCTCTCCTAACAACAAAACTCCATTATTTACCCAGAGCCATATAAACTTAATGCATTCAAGGGCAGCCCCAGCACTTTCACGGTTATTATGTCACCACAATTTATCACCACGTGTTCCAACTCATCCAGAAGCAGAGAAAAGAAGCAGAAAGGCATCCCTCCATCTCTTCTCCACTCCCCCAATCCAAACTCATATAAATAAACCCCCATCAGCCCTTAACATGCTTCAGAGCCCATAAAAATTGGGCACTTTCAATTTTATCACCTATAAATTTTAATATCTCTTTGCCTGGATTAAGCAGAGAACTGCATAAAAACACACATCTCCTTGTATTCTTCCCAAAAGCAGCCAATCAGCATTGGCGAACGCTTAGAACACTTTACGCACCCAAGGGGTGTTAATGATTTCAATATTCATCGCCCTCTGCGTGCATTATGGACAGACAGAAGGGCCGCGAGAGGCGAGACCAGGAGCAACCCTTGGAAAGACCTGCTAAAGGGCTGACATGACAAATGACTATCGTTGTTTGCCTAAAACCAAATGCTTCCCGACAGCGTCCGCCTTGCCACACTCGGGGGTTCTCCACATTCCCCCCGCTCCCCACCCCCATCCATACTGAATCGTGATGAATTTTAATCAGCTTCGTGCGGTCGACGAAAGAGGGTTTCCACTCTCCACTGCCAAGCTGAGATGGCTCCAGAAGCAGAACAAGCATCCTGGTCATCCATTCGACAGCCGGCCCGCTATATCCCTATTCTCTCATTCACATCCCTCCTCTCTTTTCTCTCTTTCACCACACCCATCAAACCGGCCACGCCCAGCTGGGTCTCGATAGTGATGATGATGATGGCAGTGCACTTGACTGCTACAATCCCCAAGATTATACTCTGGGGGAGAAATGACGGCCGAGTAAAAAATGTACAATTCTAAATTACACATTCCGTAGTCTATATATACTCCCAACGGATGCTATAGCAACTATAACTAACAAACTTTAGCTGTTTCTATAGTACTTTTTTTCTTTCCCCTTTGTTTGCTTGATAAAGTGCATTGACCATAATGCACTAATGTCACTCACTTTTTTTTAATACATTTTTTCACCATCTTAAAAATAAACTCTATCCAACAATTCGTGCACAAAACTGAGAAATGAACTTTTTTGCATTGTACTGAAAGTATATACGTATTGTGGTATCTTATTCTAATCTTCTAGTCAAGCTAAGTCAAAAAATCATTGTTTCGTAGCCAAAAATGTGCGCAACAATACAAAAACCCAAATGTAAATAATTTTTTAAAATATTTTACAAGCATTTTCGTTTGTTAACAATGGCATACACAATTTTGGACTACAAAACAATGATTTTTCGACTCAGCTCAACTAAAAAATCAAAATAAAATACCACAATATTTACCACAATGTATAAGCCATTAACCAATGGGAGTTTCGTGCACGAATTGTTAGAAAGAGTTTATATTTTTTTCAATACTTCAAACTTAATAAATGACAATCTGCATATTTTTATTTTTAATTTTGTATATCAAAATTGTAGATTTTAGTAGCGCCACCTGGCTAAGCATTGCTGAGATTGCCACATAAAAAAATATAAAAATAAAAATTAAAACCCCTTAGAAGAAATTACAGTAATGTATCATTTTTCTACCAGGTGTCCCTTAATTAGAATAGAAATGGCCTCGAGCGATAAATTACCCTCAACCCCCACCTTCGCAACTGTGTATTTTAGCTCAAGGGGTCAGAAAAAGGGAGTCGACCACGGGAGATGATGGCACAACAGATGGCTGCAACTTGGCGCGTGCATAGGCCCAAACGTGCAGCGAACACAAAGCACGGGTTGGGAGGTTGCACGAACGCCGCCGCGTGCATACACGGACGAAGTCGGCAAGCCAGGCAGCTGCGCCAATCGCTCGTTCGCAGCCCCCCATGCCCCCTAGCGTCAGCTCACCTGCATGGCAGATGTGGGAGGCAAATGATGGGAATGAGCTACTGGAGTCTCTCACAAAAATCACAAGAGACTCATGAATGAAAGCGAAATTACAAGAGACGCTAACAAAACTCACACATCCCACACCCCCACCACACTTCTTAACCCCTTTGGTTACTCTTGTTAATGCCAGTCGGACCCAATGACAACTCAATGGTCACCAGCACTCGACTAAAGTCAACAACATCCTTTTCACCCTTTCCACAAACCCCTCTTTTCACTCGATCTTTTCACCCCTTGTTTGGGGATATTTTCAACACAAACGCTTGCCACGCGCCGCTAACTCCATTATACATTTCCACCAGAAAATTTTACCTTACATCCCCCATTACCACCAACTGGCCACTAGTTACCATTATTGTTACTTTCAATTTTAAATCTCTGAAAACCATAACTTCATGCGAAATTATGATTACTCCATTATAATTACTCCATCCGCGCGATTAAAACCCTTAAAGACAAGGATTCCGAAGTGTGGTAGTGTTCTGCCAAAATTTGGTGATGACAATTTGGATATACTTTTGTTAATCTTCATTGTTCTATCTACCATAGGCTTTTCGACTGTCCACCAGTTTGTATTATTAATATATATTTCGATAATGTGTTTTTTACCCAACAAAGATTACACGTTAGTCCTAAGGATACTACATCAGAGTCACTGAGAAATTACAAAGTATTACATACAATAAGGGGTTCAGGTGCTTGTTAAAATCATCAATTTTTGCATACAAAACACGCATGCGTGGGAGCAGCAAGTGTCATTAAGCAACTTCATCAGACACAGCTCTCGACCTTTGACCGCAATTCTCCGCCCCAGATTGCAACCAACGCCACAATCACGCGCAAGGGTTTCCCACCCAATGGGGGAGTCATTAATTGAAAGTCGGTAAAAACATCCCCACAAAAAAAAAGAAGAAAATTACTAAATTGTCTCCTCCTCCCTTTGGTCCAGCACATCAAAAGTCAAACAGTTGAAAGGCTGCTCAGAATCCCTTCAATAGCCATGATGGGTCCAATGCACTAAAGCTGCCCCATAGTCACCATGCACAGGGCACCGATACCCATCTCATTACAGGATTCACTACTATTGCTAGATTAATCTAGCTCGAGGGTCGAGTGGTGGGTGTGGGTGGACCAATAGGTAGATTACCCCTAGTTTCAGGCTATCCCCAATTTTTCTTTTTAGATGGGGTGGCAGATTTATATTTTTTTTCCTTTTTCAATTCCCCCATCCCTCTTTTCTTCTCCACTAAGAACAAATTTGCTGCTAAGTCTCGTAATGGATTGTGAAAACAAAAACGCTATGGCGCGGGCAACGGGGGGTCCCTCGACTCCGCCGCGTGTGGCCTGATGGGACAATGATGAGTTGGGCCGAACGAAGATCACGCGTGCGCCATAGTCGCGTCATTGCTCCGATTAGGCGCGTATAATAGGTCAGGAGTTGCATGGTTCCGTTGTCAAACAAATCGAGATTGTATGCGTCCACTGATGTCTCATTCCATACTCACAGATGGCACGCATAAGGCGAGAAGTGTCAAAAAGTTATCTCCAGTTTTTTTTTTCTTCATTTTTTTTGTAGTATTTTTATTGAGAATAGACAGTTTTTCAGCTAAAATTTATTTATAAAGCAAGTTAGAGTTTGTGAGTTACTTTTTTTCTTGTAATTATGGTCTTATAATAGACAGTTTGCCATTTCTCGTACGAAATTTTTATTATTACGAGACTTGTATTATTACGAGATTTTATTAAAAATCTCGTGATTTCATTTTTCGTTCCAATACTCTCGGACGAGATTTTTGAAAAATCTCGTTTCAAATTGTAGTGTATACGACTTCACTTGCGCATGCGCACTGCCTACAATCACAACAATTGTCGTGAAATTCTGCCGCCATTTTCCCTCCGCTTCGGCTGTAATTTTGGCAAAGTTGTGTCGATTACACTATCTCAAGTTAGTTTTTTAATCAGTAAAACACCTTGCACAAACCACAAGCCCAATACTTAGGCTTAATTTAAATGCCGATTTAAATGTCGTATGTAATGTGTTTCGTGACCAACCGCAAACACCGATACGACATTTTATTAACGAGATTTTAAAAATTGAGCTTTTTTTAAAAATTTTGTTTTTTTAAATCTCGTTTTCGGTCTTGCACGAGAAATCGCAAATTGTCTATTACAAAAAAAGAAAAGAAAAGTGAAGAATTCTATCAATATCAATATAAAACCTTGATTACACTACACACCAACAATGTAACCTAGTATAACCCTATAAAATAATGGAATCACTAATTACCTATTTAATAGCGAGGAGTAGCGATAGCTAAAATGTCGCTAAAATAGAGATTGCACTAGAAAAATCATTATCGCTACAGTAGCGGTAACGGTGGCGTGCTACTATTTTTCAGAATCGGTGCCAACACTGGCAATCAGTGAAATAAATAAAGAAAAACTACTGAATTCACTTCGTTATTTTCAGTTTACCGTAATCTACGTTAAAATTATGACGTTTCCACTATAATTACCGCATTCCCTCAGAAAGAACAGCATGCGGGATAATGGCGAATCCGACCAGAGTGCCGGAAAATTCGAGTCAAAAATAGTCACGTATACGTTTGCGTATACATACGCGCAGTATATTTAAGCTTGCTATTTCATTTCACTAATATATATATTATGCTATTATATTACTATATCTGCATTAATATGTATAATATATATTAATGCAGAAGTTTTTACAATAAACGATTTCACAAAATGTACATTTTGCACCGAGTTGATTTTTACGGCATGCCGTAAAAATGACCAGATGTCAGGTTTTCGAAATCTGTTTAAACTCGGTTTTTCCGGCATGCCGTTCTTTCCGAGGGAATAGGGTATTGCTGTACCAATAGTTTTCATAAAGAAAGTAACTTATACCAGCAGTTTTTAACTTGTGGTACGGCACATAAGGAGAGTGAGCCAACCAAAAATTAAAATTTCTTGGAAATTGAAGAAAATGCAATTTTTAACCATTTTTAACAGCAAATAAAGATTAAATTTGCAACAAACAGTAATGTTAATCTGAAAAAAAAAACATTTATTTTATTACATCTCTGAATGTCTTAGTGGTACATAAACATGTCTTTGAACTTGAAATCACAAAGAATCCGGTAACGTCGGCTATTTTTGTTCTTTTCTTCTCTTTCCCATTTGAGCCATGAAGTACTAAGCTCTTAAATCTTGTTCACACTACTTGACCACTCGAAAACCTCGCGGTTCAATAACTCTTTCCCCATCTCTCTCTCCAAACTGACCAAAACCAACCACTCAACGAGATGATGGTTGTCATGGAAACATTTCCCAAAGTCACAAACGAAATCTGACTTTCATCTTAAGCTTGAAAGATGACAGATATGCCTTAAAAAAGAAATTCATTTATCCACAATATAAAAAGAAAAAAGAAAAACGAAACTAAAAAAAATCCAATCTGAAACTCACTCTCAAATTAAATTCCCTTCCAGCTATTATGGTGGTCCACCTCAGTCTCGCTGACCTCTTACTCCGTGCTGACCCCATCTCTTCTGTCAAGAACTGGAGCACAGTGGGGGATTAAAACGATATAGAAATTCTTTTACCAACAACTGTGTCCTCAAATTCTACAAAATTCAATTTTTCTTCCTTTTTCCATGACCCTAAGTCAAATTTTTAATTAAGTCCAGAAACTTCATCCACAAGTGATAATCAATTTCTAAAAAAAAAAAAAAAAAAAAAAAAAAAAAAAAAAAAAATATATTTCAATTCAATTTCAATTCAACTATAAAAACACATTTTATGCAAGGATTAAGAAAAACAATTTTTTTCCCCTCATTTAAATTCACTCGTCTCGCCTTTTCCACTTTTTTTTCTCATTTAAAAAAAAATAATCATTTTTTTTATTCATTTTCGCCTGTCGTCACAGCGTTCTTGATTAATTTCCATTCACGCTTTGTACAAAACTCATCGACCAAATGATAAAACTCCCCCACCACCCCCACCCATCTTTCTCGAAATCTTTATTCTCCTTTTAAGTTCGAAGAACCCCTTATTCCAAACCAACCAATAAAATATTAACAATTCCTATTATCATTTCTAACTACTACATTTCCATAAACCAGATAAAAAAAAAAAAATCAATGCTCAGCAGGAAAGCATACTCCACCATAAAAAACACCCCCCTTTCATCTCTCCCCCATTTCCCATCCTCCCCACACCCCACACTTCTCCCTCCAACCTACTCTCACTTGATTGGTTCGTGCACGAAGCAAAACGCACCCACTCCTATCCGCATTGCCATTGGTTAATTAAAAGGCGTCCTCTGATTGGTTAGTTGAAAAACTCCCGTGTTGCAAGCTCCCACTGAATCGATACTGAAGCGTACAGCGCTCTCTGTTGTCGACAAGTTGAGGATATGAGCAAATGCCTGATTCACGTGTCACAGAGCAGGGAAGCCCAGCTATGACTGCACGCGCAATGCGCTCTTGATTCCGCCCGTCGTCAATGAATAGACATGATAGTTTTGTCGGGAACCGTAGTGCCCCCTTCACCGCCAAACTCGGTGACCAACTCTCCGCCCGTGTTCATCTCCACTCCGCTCGGCGATGAACGTGATTTCTTAATCGGACGACACATCCTCTCGCACGCCGCTTTCCAACCCGAGCTGCTCTGTAAGTAATACTCGCTCAAAACAAATTGGATTCACAGCATTCGTGTAAATTATATTTATTTTCTCTCTGGTGTCGTCAAATCGAGGGAGAGTTCTCCTATAACAACCCTCAATTGACAACCATCAATTATTAATAATTTTATAAAATTATTTATAATGACAATTAATACATTCACGTAAATATACACGTAAATACTAACCATTCGATCAAAGATCGCAGTGCTTTCAATTATCGAAAATGTCATCAGCAGACCCATCCAAAGTCATGGCACGTCTTATGTTTTAATATTATTATTTAGAAAAAAGAAAATAGTATCTAATCTCCATCACTTTTTGTGCCCTATTAAGAATTGATGGTTGCCAATTTTTAGGGTTGTTAGTGGACAATTCCCCTTTTCCCAAATTGTAAATTATTCAATTCAACGGACAAAAGCCTTTGGTCACTGCAATAATGAATAAATAAGCCGAGTTAAATTAATTATGTTGATTCTGAAGTTTTGCTGTGTGTTTGGAGGGACCGTGAAAATCCTCCCACCACTACCTCTAACCGATATTCACTTTTTTTTAGCATCACAATTTAACACATCGTTTTTTTTTTTTTTTTAATTCTTAAGAAATTACTAACACTTTGTTTCTTTTCGTTCAAATATTTAAGTTACATTTAATAGTGAATTATTTCAAATTAAATATTTAAATTTTAATTTTTAAAGAAGTTGATATTTAAAAAAAGAAAAAACTTGACTTTACATTTATAAAGAGATTTTTAATAATATAATGAAATTTCTTCATTGTGTCGAAATGAAATTAATCTAAAACTCACCTCAGCTTCAATGCCCTTGAAGTAGAGAAGTAGACAGACAAAAGATTTCAGGTTAATGGTGTTGTTACTTGTTACTTCTTCAATTTTGAAAAGTCTCCCTATACTCAGACCATAGACCTATATCCCCTAGACTGAGAACTCAAGCATTGTGGGTAGACAGCATAAGTTTCTCACTTTTTCCTTGCTATTTTGCAGAAGTGTGATTGAAACATGTTCTATCACACTACTGCTATAAACAGGAAGTGAGGTGGCTGTTACTTTGAGCACTATTGTAGTAGAAATGGCTACGAGCTACTAGTAAAAGTACTAGTACTTGCTTTGTAACCATGGCAATGGATGATACTTTCAAGCACCGGAAGCTGTTGAAGTAAAAAACTAAGCCACTTCTTGGTACGACTGCTTCTCCGCTGGTAGCATGAACAATGAATGCTCCGAGTAGTATACAATAGGTCTACGCTCAGACACATAAAATAGTTTAAGTGTTGCTATACTTTGTTTTCTCAGCGAGCAACTATTTGCATTGTACAATTAGTAGGCCTACAGCAGCGGACGATGGTTAACTGTAAGTAGCACTCGCAACATACCTACGATGTATGTTAATTTAATTTACTAATCACAATTGAAATAAAACAATGCAATTTGCTAATCACAGCCATTGACTCGATTGGTCCAAGACGACTATTGATTAATGATTTTCATCTCGCGCAACGTGATTTGTCGATCAGACAGTATATAACGTCTGCTCACAACCACTACTATTGTACTATTTTGATGACACATTGTTATATCTTCGTTTGCGAAAACTTGATTTCGCTTCAATTTGCCAGATATGGAGCTCCTTCCTCCTTGGCTTATATTGCTTTGAGGTTTTGTTGTGTTCTGTTTGGGTTTGGGTTGTTCAGTGGGGATCTAAAAATCAGGCCTCCTTCGAGAGAGACGCGAAGCACAGAGAAGCGTCGATCTCTGTTTTGCATAACACAAACAAAATTAAAAAAATAAAATTTCTCGGCAAATTGGTGTTAGGCAAACTGGTTGTCGGCAAAATGATCCTAACATCAATGTTTAATTTCATCGAACTTTTCTGATTTTTAATCTCTATATGTATACACACTACCTTCGTCTCTGGTTGCTTTTCAAATTATGAATAAACCAATGTTCAAAGCGTATAAAAGCTTTCAAATGTTTCTAAAACTAAATCGATTTTCTAAAAATCCCTCATAAAATAACTCAAATGTGGGTTTAATTTTCGCAGTAACAAAATAGCAGGGTTGAAAAAACGTTGTAAGCAGACATTATACGACAAAAATTTGAAAGCATGGAGCAAAAAAGTCAACGGAATAGCCCCTAGGTAATGATTGTGTGGACATAATCAAAATAAGAGGCGGAAAACTCTGATAACTGATATTTTACCGTGATGAAAAATATTGAGAAATAGATTCTGTACGATTTCTGATCATTTTGCAAAACAAAGACATCAAATACACCAACTAAACAAGCGGAAGTCTATTTTCAGCCCAATGGGGTGATACACGCAGAAATATACAGAGAATTATGTTTGGTGATTAATTAATCACCAATATTATATCTTACATATTCATATAAAATTAAATTTTAATTTGTGGGTGGCCCACTTGCGTACAGCACGATGTGGCTGGACTATTCAGGGGTTCTCAACTTTTTTTCAATTTGTCCGATTTACAAAAATGTAAAAAGTTTAAGCAGCCCACAATTTTTTTGCACAGTATGTCTGATCATTGAAAAATGAAATAAAATAAATATTACTCAATATCCATCATTATTGCTTAATTTTTGGGTGGCCCATTCGCGTACCAGTTGTGACGTGAACCCTGTGTATTTAACATGGGGAATACCAACTGTGCCGTCAGAAACAGCACCTTGACAGCAGCGGCCAACAATGTCCCT
The DNA here is from genome assembly GCA_000239455.1 of Strigamia maritima. Taxonomy (NCBI): domain Eukaryota; kingdom Metazoa; phylum Arthropoda; class Chilopoda; order Geophilomorpha; family Linotaeniidae; genus Strigamia; species Strigamia maritima. The sequence goes on along the minus strand of JH431916.1, from coordinate 61,217 downwards.
CACCAAGCTCAAATAAGCTGTTCAAAATACAAAATAATTTTTTTAAAGATGTTCCGAAACCTTTAAAAAATAAATAAAAATCATTTAGACGATTTTAAGGGATGGCGAAAAATTATTCCGTTGTAAAGTATCTTATGTCGTAAAACCTTCAAAGTACTGTATTGTGAAAAAAACTTATTGCAGTTTGTTTGGACTTTTTGGTAGTTATTAAGAATTGTTCCTTTTCTAGAATTTTAGATCAACAGTATTGCTTTTATCTCATCAAAACTACCTTAAAAAAAAAAATAACAATATTATTTTCTATATTTTCCCCCATGCAAACTTCAACTTCCATAAAATCGAATCGATTTGGGATTTCTCAAATGTCACTCATTAATTTCCCCCAACTAAAGCACATTTAACTCGTCGTTGAATCTCGATGTCGGTTGCAAATGACACTTTTGGGCTTGTTTTGCCAATACTTACGACACCAATGAAACTCTAAATTATACATTACCACTCGCCTTTCTCTTTTTAATCTCGGATCAACTCGTCTTCATGTGCTTAATACCATCCACAAACAATTCATTTTATTTACATTTTTTTTCCTTCTCTTTCTAATATACAGCTACCATTCCCAAGTGTGCTGGTTGCGAACAACCGATCCTGGATCGCTTCATTCTCAAGGTGTTGGAACGCTCGTGGCACGCTCGGTGCCTCAAATGCATCGAGTGCGGAGCCCAGATGACCGACAAATGCTTCGCTCGCAACGGTCAAGTTTTCTGCAAGGACGACTTTTTCAAGTAAACACATTTCGGCCGTTTTATGTGCCCATAACTTCCCCTCAATTTACTGCGACTAACAAAACCGTAATCCAAAGTCTTATTACTGTAATGCACTGCTTAGTTTTAACTGCTTCGATTTCAACAAAAATTCGAAATTGTCATAGTTGTACAATTAACTCGGAGATTTTGTCTAGACTGATGCTTTCAGACAAAGCTCGATAAGTGACGTCATGCAGGTGACATCCATTTTGAATGAGGTTGTTTACTCTGGAAAGTTAAGTCTGTAAATTTAATTTTGATTTTACTGTCTGCATGGAGTAATATTAAACTTGTTTAGTCTGAATTTCAGAATAAATTTTAGATTAAATGGGGAATTACTGGTTAGTAAATGCATTTAGTAGGCAGTAAATCACTTTTACTTGGTGGAATATAATGCTTTCAAATTATAAATTTAATCTTGGTCGCTGGACGGCGGTTACACTATACTCTATTTATCATTTCGTGCGCGAAACTCCCATTGGTTAATAACCTATATTGTACTGAAAGTATATATTGTGGTATCTTATTTTAATCCTCTAGTTGAGCTGAGTCGAAAAATCATTGTTTTGTAGTCCAAAAATGTGCGTGCCATTGTTAACAAATGAAAATGCTTGTAAAATATTTTTAAAAAATTATTTACATTTGGGATTTTGTATTGTTGCGCACATTTTTTGGCTACGAAACAATGATTTTTCGACTCAGCTCGACTAGAGGATTAAAATAAGATAACACAATATATACTTTCAGTACAATATAGGTCATTAACCAATGGGAGTTTCGCGCACGAAATAAGAAATAGAGTATAGTTATGTATGATTTAGCTAATTTATACAAGAAAAAGGCCATATCTAAATGCCAAAATTAAATCGGAAATTCTATTTTTTTGCACACAACAATGCAACAAGAATTTCTTCAAAAAATTCCGTTTTTTTAAATCTCGTTAATAAAATGTGTTATCGTGTGTTGGCGATTTGTCACGAAACGTGTTGCTTACGACACATAAATCAGCGGCAACAATTTTTAGCAGAACTAGACACCTTATCACAAATTAAGTTTAAGTATTGGGCTTGTGGTTTGTGCAAGATTTTTGACTGATAAAAAAACTAACCTGAGATATTGAAATCGACACAAATTTGCCAACATTGCAGCCGAAGCAGAGGAAAAATAGCAGATTTTCACGACAATTGTTGTATTGCATGCAGTGCGCATACGCAAATCAAGTCGTATACAAGACAATTTGAAACCTTTCAAACGAGAATACTTGTGACGAGATTTTTAACAATATCTCGTTATTTTGGCATTCTCGTAATGAAAAAATCTCGTACGGGAAATTGCAAACTGTCTATTTCTAAAAATGCAAAGATTTGAATATTGTGTTATAGTGTTCAAAAAATGGAATTTACAGTTTGAATTTAACGAAGATATTGAGAAAGATGATATGAGCATTCAGAAGGTGCGTTCAATCCTGAAAACAAAAGTCACTTATTCGCTTTAAAACTCTTTTGTAAGACAACTATGACGTTATTTTCGTCATACTTGCCATATAGAAGTTATTAAAGTGACTATAGAAAAAACCCAAATACAACCTCTTCTTTGCCTTATAGAAGTCACTTGTTTTTACTGCACATGCTCAGTTAAAACAACCAAAATGGCTTCCCCAAAATGACTCATCACTGTTACACAACCTCGATCAAATAAAGAGTGAACAAAAATTGCTAATTTGCTTTCAAAATTTTCTTACTTAGGCCAAGATCAGGTTAGTAAATTGTTTTTGCTCGATCAAACACAAATAGGTAGCCATTTTAGTATGACCAATCAAAGCTGTGTGTGCATGAACAATTTTTGTTCATCGAGAAGTCATTTTCCATAAGGCTAATGAGGAGAAGTGACTTATTCTTTTCAGAATTGAATGCACCTAATACTTGTATTGAAGTAAAAAGTCTATTTTCCGGCTTTCCTTGCTTTTATGATACCTATGTAATTAACATAATATAAGAACCAGTATTTGCATCCAATTGATTTTCATCTTTTAGCTTATAGATGAGCAAACTTTTTTAAGTTACATTTTGCTACATCATTTTAAAAAAAATTAAAATTTAAAATGATTCTGAAAATCTTCAGTGCTAGACCGCACTTTGCTCACCCCAGGTTTAAGCAACAATTTCACTAAACAATCGTTAAATAATGAAATGGCAATCTGTCATGACGATATCATTAATTGACAAGTGGGTCGATATTTTGGCCAAAACCAATTGTTGAAATACTTTTGTGAATATGGCTAGGGCTAATACTGTATAACGAACAAAAATCATGAACTCTGTCTAACAATTTGTGCACGAAACTCCCATTGGTTAATGGCCTATGCTTTGTATTGAAAGTATATATTGTGGTATGTTATTTTGATCTTCTAGTGAGCCGAGTCAAAAAATCATTGCTTCGTAGTCCAAAAATGTGCATGCCTTTGTTAACAAACAAAAACGCTTGTAAAATATTATTTTAAAAAATTATTTACATTTGGGTTTTTGTATTGTTGCGCACATTTTTTGGCTACGAAACAATAATTTTTCGACTCGGCTCAACTAGAGGATTAAAATAAGATACCACAATATATACTATCAGTACAATGCAAAAAAATTTACTTCTCAGTTTCGTGCACAAATTGTCGGTTAGAGTTTAGTTAACAACCCAAATCAAATTATAGAAAGTTTCGTTAGTTTCCCAGAAACAAAAAAGTAAAAATTAATGACTAGACTTTAGTTTTGATATTTCTTTTCCAAGCTTCACTGATATATATAATCCTCTTTACAATTTTGTTAGAATTTTTTTTCTGGCTCCGAGCTTCCATTCAATTAAGAGATGGGGTGATGTAGGGCGACATCATTATTGAAAATAAAGTTCTTTCAACATCGAACCCATCCAAGTCGACTCACTTTCCCCGGATGTATCATGGCTTCTTAGCTGAACTTTCCCCTCCCCAAGCTGCTTATATCACTCATCGCCTTGCTGCCAACGTCGACATATATCAGATTACATCATCAAACTTGTGTTTCATACAAAACCAACGGAAAAAATAAAGAGAAACCTCAAAAAACCTTATTTTTATAATTGGATGTCACTTTTTCTTGTGCGATTTATTTTTATAAAATTTTTTATAACATAAATCCAAGTTTTCAGTGCTTTGTTTTATGTAGAAAATGTAGTAAAGTCAAGAAAATTCTGAATTTACTCATATTCGAGTGTAATTACTCACACAGTCACACACTATTAGTTGTAAAAGTCATAACGGTTCAGACAGTAAGAATTTTCATCTCAACATGTATATTATAAAGTCCAACCTCGGTATAATGAATCGATAAATGTTGCAAAACCGTTCGTTATACCGAAGTTTTCGCAATATCCAACTGAGAGATGTGAAATAACGTTGCACAATTCATCAATTGACATAAAGACTAACAACATAAACTATCGATATATGCATTTTCTGCACCTTTAGGCTTTTATTTTTAAATATTTTTTAGAATTTCTGAGATTTCATGTTCGTTTTCATGGATTTTCATAAATCATAATTCATAAATTCGTTATAACTTTAATATTTTTTTAAATGTAGATTTATGAAACCAAATTAGGAATTTTAGAAAAATTTGTCATAAGCAGTTTTTTTTGCTATATAATGCTGGAGACATACTAGGCGCGAATTTGAATGACCATAAAAAATCGCTCCTAATTGGCTGTGATTTGGAATCGCAATCAAAAAAGTACTGGCAGCATGTACTTTCAAAATCGCTTGGCAAAAGGCGATTTTAACCAGAAATAATCGGATTAAAAAGCGACGCGATTCACTACAATGTGTTTAGAATGTAAAAACTAAAAAAACAGCATTTTTAATGCAAAAAAAAAAAAATTATATATAACACATCCTATAATTTTCCAACCCTCATATTTTCAGAAGATTTGGTACAAAATGTGCTGGGTGTGAACAAGGAATTCCACCAACCCAAATCGTAAGAAGAGCACAAGACAACGTTTACCACTTACACTGCTTCGTTTGCGTTATGTGCAACCGGCAGCTCAACACTGGCGATGAATTCTACTTGATGGAAGACAATAAATTAGTGTGCAAAAGCGACTACGAAGCAGCAAAAGCCAAAGGTAAAAAAAAAAAAACCCAAATAAAAAATAACAAGTGAAAAAAATTTTCAAAAACAAATTTTGCAGATGCAGAAGGCGGAAACAAGAGACCACGTACCACCATTACGGCAAAGCAGTTAGAAACGCTGAAAAATGCGTATAATAACAGTCCAAAACCAGCGAGGCATGTGAGAGAACAATTGAGTCAGGACACAGGACTGGACATGCGTGTTGTGCAAGTGTGGTTCCAAAATAGGCGAGCGAAGGAAAAAAGGCTCAAAAAGGATGCGGGGCGGTCGCGATGGGGGCAATATTTCCGTAACATGAAGCCGAATCGACGAGGGTCCGGAGATAAAAGGAGGAGTGACGACCAATCATCCGCTGAAGGTATAATAAAGATCAGTCGTGGCAAGGTAAAAATGGCTGTCACAAAACGTAGGGATACTTCTTATAAGTTGTTTTATAACTGTTTTATAGTATGTTGATGATTTAGCTTATAAATTCCCTGTGTTTTGATGTCACCATGTGATGGTTGGAATAATGTTTATATTAAAATAAATAGTTTAAAGAATTTTTACCTCCATTTTGAATTTCATAGTTTGGTGTTGCCCTGTTTTTATATTTTGCCGGTTTGTCTTGTCCGTTGTCTCGGTGTCCTGGAAAATTGAAATTTTAATTTTCCCGTATTTTCAGTTGTTTCGGTGCCTATAACATAAAAAGTATCACAAAATTTATTATCGGCAAGAATGAGCATTTGAAAGAAAATGATTTTTTTTTCTTTCAAGTAAAATTTGTGAGTGAAAATTGAATTTCAGTGAGAAAAAAATGAACTTTTCATAATAAAATTCAATTTTTCACCTCTCATGACATTCAGTTATCTCAGTTATATTTTTGCGATGACCCGCATAACCAAATCTGAACCGTGACAACCAAATTAAGCCTAAATATGAATTAATGACCGAATTAATGAATAAAAAAAATTTAAAACCACCAAAATGTTCTTCTCAACATTACCTATAAATCGATGGCCCCTCTCTCAGATATAGTGACGTATTGGCGTAAAGAATAAAAGAAATAAAAAAGCGGTGCGTAATCATCGTGGGTAAATTTCTCATTTCCCAATATCCAATACGCCTCGCCATGCGCAGACTCAGCAATAAACACGTGACATCCAGATCATGGTCCAGATACTACAAAGACAAATGAAATAAATAAAAATAAAAACTATTTCATACATTTCTTGTTCTATAAACGATAAAATAATAATTATTTTTTCTTTCTTCTATATCAGATGACATCATTAGTGATTTACCCCCTAACGGTGACAGCTACGGCCACACACCTCCAATATCAGGTCTGATTGACCAGGAACATTCAATGGGTGCTCATCTGAACACGGCAACGTCTTCGCCTAACGGAGTGTACGCGCCACCAATTCACGGACAGTTCAACGGGATGCCACCTGGAACACCCGGGCCCGGCACACCTCCATATAACTTGTCAGGGTCACAATCTCCGGGTGCAATGACCCCACTGCCGCCTCCTCATCACCATCCGCCCCCACCGCTAGGTGCGGGCCCCTTTTCCTACGGTGCGGATGCGGGAGGCCTTGTTGCGTTTAACCCCGGACAAAACAGTGCCATGCCCCGGCTTATTGGAGCTAATGGGCCGGGTTCAGATGTCAGCAACAGTAGTAGCAATCAGGGCTATCCTGAATTCCCTCCAAGTCCTGCGTGTTCTTGGCTAGACGATGTCGATACAAATGCCAGTGCGCAAGCGCAGCAGTACTGAAACTGAAACTAATGGAAGTGACGTCATTCATAATCACGTTTCATGAAAAAAGTCATCACCTAATTTTAAAGAAAAAGAAAACATGAGTGTGTTTGTCTAGTCATGATTTAAAGTAGGAAAAAAACTTATGTGAAAGAAATGTAAAAAACGTCAGTTTTTTGACGTCATATTTATGAAGTGTGTTTATTATAATTTTTTTATTGTATGTTGCGTTTATTTTGGCATTGTTTTTTGGAATGGCTGAATGAAGATGAAACAGGCACAGCATATCATTTTTAAGAAGGCCTATGTCCCTTCCAGACAGCGAAAACCAATCAAATTTATACAAAAAGAAAATAAATAAATGAATGAATTCTGTATTGCACACAGGGAATTTCTTTTCTTCTGTAATTATGTCTGTATATTTTATTTATGTTTTGATTTTGATTTATTAGTGTGATGGTAGTGAAGGGATTGAACCAATAAAATAAAAATTGAAGGTGCCAACAAAAATTAAACTATGAATTTATTTATTTATTTATTTATTTATATTTTTAAAATATTCTATAATTTTTTATTTTTTATGTTTTAAGTTACGATATGATATTAAGATTATCACTAATGACTTTATTTTTATTAAGTTTTAATGACTTCTTTTATTTTATTTTTTAATATTTTTTGTATTATGAAAACAATTTATCTTTGGCTGCAGAAGAAAGGCATAGAAGGCAAAAATTCGTCTTCAGAGTGATCTATTAATATAATTTACAAAATAAACATTCTCAAATAAAAAAGATGTATCTATTTTTCTTTCTTCTTGGAAAAAGTACAAGATATATAGGAATTTTTTTTCTTTATCTTCATTACCAAGTAGACTCTCAGAAGTCAAAACAATGATTTATAGGAGCATTTGCTGGCTTTTAAAATACATGTGTTTTACATGTTTAAAAATAATAAGAATTCAAAGCCATGATTTTAATTTTAGTGATTTGAACCTCATGTATGAGATCTACCCCAGAATGCAACATTGACAATGGAATACAGCTTACGTTAAGGCGACAATTAATATACAACTTCTGGCCTATAAAAAATTAAATTTGATAGAAATTTCAAAATCAAAAACTGAAATTATAAAACTGATCATTCAGTTTAAATTACAATACATATACGGTACCGTATTACATATATTACGTTGATAAAATTTGAGAAAACTGAAATGAGTGGGAGAGGAACTTATTTATTTCATTAGATACAGAAATAAATGTTTTATTTTACTTACATAAAAATAGCACTTAACTTTTTACATTACTATCTATTGAATATTTCGCAAAAAACAAACTATACTTTTTACCACAAGGTGGCTGCCTATGTCGGCAACTCAAAACAAGAAATTTAAAGGGAATGGGTGGCTTAGTGGTTAGAGCTTGGTTGAAATTAACAAGTAAATTTCGGTAAATCGTAAAGATATGTCATCCAATCCCAAAAATGCTAGCTCAAATACAGCGATCGTAAACAATCTTAGCAATGGAGAGAATAGACAGTTTGCGCTTTCACGAACGAGATTTTATTACAAATGTGAAATAAATTAATAAAAATGAAATAAATTCATTTTTATTAATTATCTCGTGTCTCGTAATTAAAATCATCGTTTCAGATTGCGCTTGCACAAACAATTAAACACGAACGAGAACGAAATAAACAAATAAACGAGGAACACGGCTTCGCTCAATGTTCCAGTAGAAAATGTGTAAATTAAGGGTCTAATGCCATGTTTATATAAAAAATCGTTTGTTGCAAACAAATTTCTAACCTAGATGACTAAAAACCTACCGAAAATACAACGAGCCGATGAAAAACAAGATGGATGCCCCGCTCGCTTCAAATTGCAGAACAGTGCGCATGTGCGAATTTTGATGCACACTGCGCATGTGCAGTGCATTCGTATATCAACTTATATACGAACGAATTGAAAAATAAATCTCGTATATTCGTAATACGAATGTTAAATTAAATACGAGATTAATTTTTAAAATCTCGTATTTATCTAGCATTCGTAATTAAAAAAATTACGTTCGTGAAAGCGCAAACTGTCTAATATGTGGGCTTCAACTCCAGAATATCAAGAACAATATTATGTAAAACGAATTAAATCTTGTTACAATATCTGGACTATACGATTAATTCAAAAAAGAAATTAAGAGCAATAAACATAAGTAATTATTACGACACTCAATTTCCTCTTTGATTTTATTTAGTACTCAAATTTACTACAAAAAAACCGAAGCAGCTACCTTCTCATTGGTTGCCAAAATTAATTTTGAATTAGTAAGTTTACGTCTGTGATTTTAAACCCCCAATGCATTGTGCAGCCCATATATACACGGAAAAAATGCTTTTTAATAAAGTTAGCTTAACCTAAGGCTGGCTTCAGTAGTACTAGCCCAGAATGTAAGAGGAAAAAAATTGAGGAAGCCCCAAGTTAGCACGTACTACCATCTATCGGAATTATTTCGCATAAACTAAAACTTCCGCTAGGTGGCATTATATATCGTTGACTTGATGGTGCGAAGCGGGACTTCGGCATCACACATCTCGCTACTAAACGTGATATTTTTATAGCCAAACCAAAGATACACAGCAAAATGAGTGATAACGAATCAAAACGGCGTGCTGAAGCTGCTGTGTTCGTAAGCAGCGCCAATTTACCGCAAGATGCAGTCACAATTGGCGGCTACGACTTCAACAACGGCATTGACTTACATGCACTGCTGCAAACATATAAAACAACCGGTTTTCAAGCGACAAATTTCGGCTCAGCCGTCGAAGAAATCAATAAAATGGTAACTATTCAATCAAATAAATTGAATTTACTAATATAAATACCTCATATATATCCCTAGATAGCCAAACGAGCCGTTCCCTTAAATGAGGATTTGAAAGACGATTTCCTAGAAGAAGATCCATTTCTTAAAAAGCGAACAAACTGCACAATTTTCCTCGGTTACACGTCGAACATGGTGTCCTCTGGTGTCCGGGACAACATCCGATTCCTAGTAGAACATAAAATGATCGACTGCATAGTCACCACAGCTGGTGGCGTCGAAGAGGATCTCATTAAATGCCTGGCACCGACTTATTTAGGCGATTTTTCTTTAAATGGAAAACAATTAAGGTTGAAAATTAAAATTTAAAAAAAATTTATTTTAATTATTTATTATATCTTTTATTTTTATTTTATTCTAGAGATAAGGGTTTAAACAGGATAGGCAATCTACTAGTTCCTAATGAAAACTATTGCTCATTTGAAAACTGGGTGACTCCCATCCTCGATCAACTACACGAAGAACAGAAAACACAAAATGTTATTTGGAGCCCGTCGAAAATAATCACGAGGCTAGGTCAGGCTATTAATGACCCGAAATCTATATTATATTGGGCAGCAAAGGTATTTTTAATAATAAAAAAAAAAAAAAGTAAAAAAAATCGAAATTGAATTGGAGTTTTCTTCCAGAATCACATTCCAGTATTCAGTCCAGCTTTAATCGATGGATCTCTCGGTGACATGATTTTTTTCCATTCGTTTAAACGAGCTGGTTTAATTATAGATTTAGTACAAGGTAATGATTAGTGATTCAATTTTATTACCCGTTTATATGAAAATTTAATAACTTGTCTTTTTTTTCTTTTTTTTTTTTTGCAGACATAAGACGGTTAAACAGTATCGCTCTTAAAGCCATTCATTCTGGAATGATTATTATTGGAGGCTCGATTGTCAAACATCACATTTGCAATGCTAATTTGATGGTGAATAGTTAATACGGATCAATTGGGTCTTGATCATATTATCGAATGATGTTTTATCGATTTGAATAATTCAATTTCTTTGAATTTGATAAAATGCACTTTGTACTCATATTTGCATTTTTTATCGTAAGTCGTAATCGCGTGCATTTTCAGGTGCAATAATTAGATAAAACGTCATCAGATAAAAAGTACCTCAATGTAGCAAATGAATAACATCAAAACATCAATTTTTTTGTTTCTTAGCGGAATGGCGCCGATTACGCAGTCTTCATTAACACGGGGCAAGAATTCGACGGAAGTGACAGTGGCGCACGCCCTGATGAAGCAGTTTCTTGGGGGAAAATTAAAAAGGATGCCACTCCAATTAAAGTACGCAACAACATTAAATCTTTTAAAAATTTACGATTAACCATCCCACTCTTTTACAGATTTATGCCGACGCTTCTCTAGTTTTCCCCTTACTTGTCGCAGAAACTTTTGCTAAGCATCATTTCCAAACCAAATGAAATAAAAAAATAATTAAACTCGAGTTGTTTGATCTTTTTTTTTGTAAGAAAAAATAATTTATTATTATTTCTTAATTATTTAGTTAGTACTTTGTTGAGTAGCTTTAGTGGCAGCTATACTTGGATTATTAATCACTTCGCCTAATGATTCGAGTAATTCTTTTCGATAATCATCAAAAACGCCATCGATTTCGTCAATATCTTGATGTTCAATAACCCACAATTGGCATGACGTTTCACGAATAAGTCGCTCGTCGTGGCTTACAATTATAACCCCTGAAAAACAATTGAAAATAAATGTTTTGTAATGTTTTCCGTATGTAAAAATTATTATTTACCTCCTTCGAAGCCGTTAATAGCATCTGCTAAGGCATCGATTGATTCAATATCTAAATTATTCGTAGGTTCATCCTAGAATTAATGTAATGTTAAATTATTATTGTATGTGGAACAATAAACTTAATGGTTAAAGTCTTACTAATATAACAACGTCAGGACCGCGTAGTGAGAGCTCGCATAAAGCAACGCGTGCTTTTTGTCCGCCTGATAAATCTCGATTTTTAATGGTATGTGCGTGAGAGACCAAACCGAAAGTTCCCAATTGTTTCCGAGCTTCTTGGTAGTCCAAATTGAAAAGGCGCTGAATTGTTTACGTATTAATTTTCAATTTCCAATAATAAAAAATTAAAGAATACCCTTAAATACTCAATAGGCGATTCTTCCAAATTCAATTGTTCTCCAGAATGTTGATCAAATCTACCAACCCGCTGTTGAAATAACACAAAAAAATACAAAATTTTAAAATTTAAAAAATTTTCCACGCGATATAAGAATACTAATTCCCGTAGTTGTGAATTCACAACTAAACTAGAATTAGTAAAAACAGTACTCATTTTTCTTACCAATCTGTGGTTTTTACGAACTTCACCTTCTTGCTGTACCATAAATAACCAAATAAATAATGAATAACTGAATTTATAAAAAAAAATTTAATTCAATTTACTCACAGGATGCAAATCAGCAGTCAATAATTTCAAAAATGTACTTTTTCCAACGCCATTAGGACCTACAATGGCTACTCTAGATTTCATGTCGATACCAAAGTCTAATTTCTTAAACAAAGGCGGCTGTCCCGGATATGAAAACGTTAAATCTGCAGGAAATTAATTGTATACTATACATCTATTGATTTCAAGTGATTGCCTTACTATGTGCCCCCAAAATTGGTGGATTTAAAGGGCTTGGACTGGGGAATTTGAATTTCACAATGTATTCGCGTGGTTTCTTTAATAACTCAGTTGGTCCATTCGCATCACTATCTGTTACTTTCGTTTTATTTTTCGCTTGTTTTCTTGTAAGTGCATCCTTTTGCGTTTTTTCCTACAAAAAAAATTATACATTATACTTATTTTATAATATTCGTTTTAAAATTACGGCAGTTTTAGTAGATTTTCCTTGCGATTTCAATTCCTTCAATTTCTTTTCTTGTTTTTCATAATCTTTCAGTTGTTCTTTTCGTTTTTGTAAAAACATTTTCTTAAACATGCCTGAAAAATACACAAAAAAAATACTCAAATCAACGAACCCTGAAGATATAATTGTCATATGAATTAGATTACTGTAATTTCCTCTATAATAAAATAATTTCTGTTGATCTAAATGTATTATATCGGTACAAACATTGTCCAAAAAGCTCTGGTCGTGAGACACAACCAGTAATGTTTTCTTCCAACATTGAAGATAACTAAAAAAAATTATAAATTTATAAATTTATTACAAAAACGTTATAAATTATATATAAAAAAACAAAAACTCACTTACAAAAACGTTAAAAATTATATATAAAAAAACCAAAACTCACTTATCCAACCAAATAACAGCATTTAAATCTAAATGATTCGTAGGTTCATCTAGCAAAAGCAAACTTGGCTCCATAAAAAGTGCCCTAAAAAAATAAAATTCACATTTTAAAATATTTTTCTTTTGAAGTTTTTAGTTTTTAATATTTTTATAATAAACCTTGCTAAAGAAACACGCATTCTCCAACCACCGGAAAAATTTTTCGTTGGTCTATCCTGCATTTCCTTGTTGAATCCGAGACCAGCTAAGATCCTTCGTGCTCGTGATTCAGCAGAATCTGCTCCTATTGCACGCAATTCTTCATAAACCTTAAGAAAAAATTTAATTAAAAATTAAATTTGAAAGTAGAAAATATTTTATTCATTACTTGTTTCAACTGCTCTGTGATTTGCGAATTTCCTGTTTCTTGTGCTGTTTCCAAACGATTCATTTCCTCTAAAAGTTTTAATCTTTTCGTGTCGGCTTTTATAACCGCGTCAACGGCCAATGTATCATCGGCAACAACCTCTAATTATTTCAAAATATAACATAAATGAATGTAATCAACATAAAATTTTCAGTTTAAAACCTTGTTCACACAATAAAACATCAATGTTTCCGGGAATATTCAGTGCACGACATGCGATGTGATTAAGTAAAGTTGTTTTACCCATTCTAAAAAGAAATAAATATTTTAAAAAAATAAATAAATGTAGTTACATAACAATTATACCCATTAGGACCAACTAATCCATATCGTCTGCCAGCAGTAATGTTTAAATTTGCATTGACAAACAAATCTTTTCCTCGTGCAGCTATTGAAAAATTCTCCACCTACAAACGTTTTTTTTAATATTATTTTTTTTTTTTTTTTTTTTGTTTGTATAAATTAATATGACATACTTTTATATCAACAGCAGTTTCTCGTTGTTGCATTTTAGTTGATGATTTTTCCGCTTGAGAAACAGTGAATTGTTCACCCAGTTCGCTCGTTCCAGATCCTTTCTTCAGTTCTTCCACTTGTCGTTGATATTCAATCTGTTTCTTCATTTTTTTCTTATCTTTATGCGAAAGTTTCGGTTTATCTTTAGATAAATCTGTTTTCGATGCTTCTCCTGCTGAAAGAAAATTTAAAATGAGTCAAATGTGCCATATGGTGAGAAAATGTATTAATTTTAAATTTAGTACCGTCTTCTGTAATTTCATTTTCCAATGAATTACTCTCTACTTCATTTTCGTCGTTTATTTCTTCAGTGTCGGCTTTATCGGATTCGTCAATATCTAAATCTTCAATTTCGTGTACCAACTCGTCCTCGATTGCATTTTTCTTACTTTTACCACGTTTGTCTTTTTCGGTTGCCCCACTTTTCGGCTTTTTATCGTCTTTGCTCACTTTCTTTTTCGGCATTTTTCTGTTGAATTTGCTACTAATAACCTTTTTTTTACGTAATCTTGTTTTATAGACACGTTATGGAAAAACGTGTTGCACACTTATGGTGCAAACTATCGCCATTTTGGTTTCTCTAAAACATGCATTGACCCTAAACAAAAACTAAAAACAAAATAAACAAATTGTTTTTTAAATATATAGAAATATACATATTAATATTTAGCGTTAAGTTAAATCAAATACATAAAAATCTTGCTCTATTTTAAAAATTAAAATTAATAGATAATTTTTATTTTCTTTCGTCTCACCTTTTAACCGAAACAACAGATCACTTCTCTCTCTATTGACAAACCCACCAAACACAATTTTAAATTGTTAACGTCATCATCGTAAAGACAAAAGCAATAAATATTCTTAATTATTGATAAAATAAAAAACCCACCCAAAATTTCATTTTTTTAAAATCTTAAAAACAAACAACAAATAATATCACACCGTACGAATACAATTTAAATCACAGGCTGAATCTCGCTATGAGTGGGAGTGGATCATCATGACGGATCTGGATGATCATGAGCGCAAAATCGTGAATGAATTTTGCCATTTATTAGAAAAATCCAAGCAGTTATTTAACGGCCTAAGGCAAGTATTTAATAATAACATCACATCCTTAAATAGTTGATACCAACATGGACGTAATGGAGAATTTAAACCACAAGACGAGTCGGGCGCCACCACCCAAACGCATTCATCAAGGCGAAATAAACGAATTTACCGCCAATTTCTCGTTTAAATCTTCACAAGAACAATGTAAAACACCATCAAAAATATCTCCCAAAACGATTCTGCCATAATCTAAGAAAAATCAACGCAGATAATGATTTCTTATCTCAAATTGACCCCCTTAGTTTTAGAGGGTCAGCTTCCTTACATATAGTCTGACGTAATCAAAGGCCAAATTTTAGTTAAAATAAAAAAAAATATTAAAAAAAATATATAATAACATTGTTTTTATCATTGATATTTTCAAGCAGAGATCTTCCTCAATACGGTCACAAACAGTGGCAGGCTTATTTCAGCAGAACATTTGATATTTACACTAAATTATGGAAATTTCAGCAACAACACAGGTAAAAATATTTAAAAATCAACATTAAATCAACGTTATAATAACATATAATCATTTTCAGGCAAGCTTTAGACACCAAATACGGGCTAAAACGATGGCAAATTGGGGAAATCGCATCGAAAATAGGACAGCTTTATTATCATTATTAGTAAATGTTTTTAGAAAAATATTATTTGTCATTACTCGTTATTAATTTTATATTTTTTCAGTCTCCGAACCAGCGAAACAAATTATCTGAACGAAGCTTTTTCTTTTTATTCTGCAATTCGTGCTCGAGCATATTACTCAAAAGCAAATAAGGAGGATAGGTAACTGGTCTTAAACAACTGTATTAACTATCCATGCATTTACATATCCGTAAACAACAAGCATATATACATTTTGTTTCTTTATTCTACGGTCTCAGCAGGTCTGATCTGATGGTAAAGAAATTACGTTACTACGCGCGATTTATCGTGGTCTGTTTACTTCTAAAGAAGATGAAATTAGTCAGGGATCTAGTCAGGGTAACTAAATAAATAAATAACAAAATTTAATATTAAATTTAATTATTTTTCATTACATATTTCAGGAATTAGCAAAACAAATAGATGATTACACTGCCACTTACGAACCTGAAGATCAACTGGAGTGGTCGCTTGTCTTAGCAGAAATCAAAGCATTTATCGAAGCCGACAACAAAGTCAACATAATCGACAACGATTCAACATCAGTTATACTGAGTCATAGATTAGGCCCATTGAGCTCGCCTACCATGGAAAAGACTCCTGTGATGACGCTTACTCTACAAGAAATACTCATAGTGGGCAACTGCACCGATCAAGCACGTTTTTTTAAAACCATTTTGATGCATTAATTTGATGGAAATAATTATTTAAATTGTTTATTTTAGGTTAAATTTAGTGAACTTACGTTAGATATGTTTCGGATGCTGCAATCGTTGGAAAGAGAGCCGCAAGAAGATGTGAATCAGATTTACGACGCATCACCGGCGCCTGGACGAATGCCATTTGTAACTCTGATGTATTTGTGAATTTAAATTAATAATTCAAATAGGTAACACTGAAACAGGAAAATGGCGACAGGGATCGGCCGGGGAAACGAGAAAATCCGCATAAATATCTTCTGTATAAGCCGACTTTCAGTCAATTGATGGTTTTTTTGGCGTCGGGGTTCAAGGAGTTGCCGGCGAATGGAACTATGTTGTTGTATATTTCAGCGGAGGGGTGTGTTAGCAATACCAAACAAGCGAGGGACGATGGTGTGTAGGATTTAATTTAAAATGGAATGTAATTTGATTTATAAATGTAATTTATTGTTTTAGTGGTCTCAGCTGCGTATGATTTAGGTGGCGTCATAACCAACACGAAAAGGGAGTCTGATCACCCAAATAAACGCTCTGGTCATGTTAAAGATATGCATTGGTATAATTTCATTCAAGTTTTTATTTTATTTTTTTTATATATTTTACATATATTGTTTATTTTATTTTTTTCAGTTTATATCCTGGGGATTTGTTTCCATTTACAAGGAAACCACTTTTTATCATTATAGATAGTGATAACAGCCATGTTTTTCAGGTAAAATCAATGAATGGTGTATGAAAAGTGCCACAGCCGTACCTGGGCCCTGCGATCTAATGAAAAAAGTTATTTTTCGGGAAAAAACATCATTTTCTCTGGGAATAGCATAAATTTATAATTTTTTCCTGAAAAATCATCTTATTTCGAACAGGTAAAATTTTTTCGGATAATATCCTCATTTTAGTGGCAGCTTTAAGGTAAAAAACATTGCTTTTCACGCAATATCATCATTTTTTCGGGAAAAAAACATCGTTTTCGAATAAAATCATTATTTTGTGGGGAAAAAAATGGTTTTTTTCGGACAAGATCAGCCTTCTTAGAAATTTTTATCTTGTTTTTCTTGGTCGCTGTTGCTCTGGCCCAGGTCTCTTCAAAGTGTCATTAAGCCACTATTATTACAATTAGTTTACATTTTGAAAATTTACAGCATATCCCCCAATATTTCGGTCAGGCATTGGTTGTACTGATGTCAGCAGAAAAAATACCTTCCATTTTTTCAGGTATGGTAATGTCGGTAAACTATTAAAATATTTACATTGAATTATAAAATGGTATTAATTTGCTCAGATCCACAGCGAAAAGGAAGCCTTTTCACATTGTTTCTTCACAGTCCACTTACAGCTCTATGCTACGTGTGTAACATTGTCGATATCCAGAAGGCGCTTTGGGACAAATGCCAAGCGCATATCAGTCGCTTCCTATCTGAAGCAGCCCGCTTGATCTCAAGATCACGTAACATTGGTCCGAATTTAATTTGATTTGTGTTTGGCACTGTAGTTAATTTTTCTTCCTGTGTTAAATTTTTAGATTTATCGTACTTGGCATTTTGTGGTGATGATTTTTTACGGCTTTTAATTTTGAGATTCGCTTTTTGCCATGTAACATTGCGGTTGCACCGAAGTTTCAAAGTAAATTCATTGTGTCGAATGAAACAGGATATTCAGAAATATACTTTTTCTCTATTTATCAATTTATTTTTTTAGCTGAAAAATATAATTTTTTAAAGAAAAACTTTTATATTTTTTTACGTAAATATCGAATTATTACGGAAAAAGTTGCATTTTTTAAACTAAAACTTGAAATTCTGAATAACCCTACTAAATTCCTAATTACCTTCGATAATTCATTGAATGAATCTATCCCGCAGGGTCGCAGTTATTATCCAAAGTCGCACCCACCAATTCCAGAAGGCGAAATGCTCGAACATCCATCACTTCAACGAACCCTCTTGGAATTAGCAACGATTTTGGACGTGAGGAACTACTTTCCCGAGCCGAGTGAAGTAGATTGATGTACCAGAGCTTAATTTGATGTTTACTCGGAGGTTTCCACTAACCTCCCATCATTTTGCTAGTCTTTGGTTTGATTCTATTGGGAGCAATTCAGTACAGAGCTAAAATAGCAATGTGGTTTATCTGTTATTACTTTATGTAAAAAAAAACATGTTTTCTTTCCCATCGTCAATCCAGGGACCTTATTTGTGATGAAAGGGGTGTGGTACTCAGCATCCCACACTAATTACGCTTAATTTTTACGTGCCTACACTGAGAAAATAAAATATCGAGGAATTAATAATGGTTGATGATGACAATAGATCAATTTAACACTCACATTTAGCTTTAGAAGCAAAGATAATTATTCTTATATACATTTTTTGAAAAATATGTAAATCTCGAGCTTCAAATTTTCGCTCTAGTCATATTTAGCGTGTAAATGTAAAGTTTTAATGTAAATTATCAAAGTCAAATAGGTTTAACGGATTTCATTTCTCCTTCCTGCCGTTAGGCTTGTGCTGAGCTGCTCCCAGTAAACAAACTCAGCAAATGGCCACATTGGTTACTCGTTAAAGACGTTATTTTTTCCTTTTCTTTTTCTTTAATTGATAAAATTCCAAATTCCATGTATGAACTTATCAGTATTATGCGTTTAACCTTTTACTTGAAATTCTAAGCTAAAAAGCCTTTTATTCCTCAACCTAACTAAAGAATGAGCAGACGAAAACGTATCAAGATTTAAAAAAAAAAAAAAACATTAAACAATTAAAAAAAAACATTTATATATAAATATATTTAAGAAAGTTAAGTACGATGTACGGCGTTACTGTACTAAAAATTTACATTAGTTAAAGTATGAATTCTTTAATGAAAAATAACATTTTAGCTTACTTTTCAAGCTACTGTAGAATTAGCGTTCGATTACTGCCTACAATAATGTATTTTACGAGTCAATTACGTTTAAGCACGTAATCTAATAATTTATTTTTTATTTCAACTTTTTTTGCATCAATCTCAGTTGTAAACATGTTAAAACCGCTAAATCTAATTTATATCTAAATTTCAAATGTAAATGTAAATTGATCTGGTTTGTTTGATAACAACAAAAAATGTTTTTTGGCATGTTTAATTCTATTAAAATTGAACTGAGATTTTTGCAAGAGCAACAAATTCTAGTCATTTTAGATTTATTTGTTAGCTAAGCTATTTTTTAATCTTTTAAGTATTTTCTAAAGGATAATAAACGATAATAATAATAATTATTATGTAAAGAGAAAACTTATTGGCAATAGAATGAAATTGCAATTAAATCAAATACTAAAAATGTATATTTCGAACCGCATGATAAGCAATGTATAACAAGTGCAAGTTGAATCCACCTTTTTATCCTTTAGATTCTTTTCCAAACACTAGGGGTATTTTTTAAAAAATGGAGAAAGAAATATGCTAAACTAAATTGTATCGAACATCTAATTAAATAAACATGTTAAATGCTCTTTGTTACATAAAAATTCATATATTTGAAGAAATTAATAATAATAACCTTAGAACACAGCATTTACTTCCAACTTCAACACCCCCTGTAGGATGAGTTTCATGCACATTGTAAATATTACAAAATGTAACCAGCATTATAAAATGCGCTTATCTATTCATGCATTGCTCAAATCTATCCAAAATTGTCTGTATAATTAAACCAATTGCCAGCAATTATTGAATTCTGCTCTTACGATTCTAAGACTCATCACATCCACCCAGAATTTAAAAAAAATCAATTCCTTGTTTCTTCAGATGCTATAATCTCTTGGTAAAATTAGTTAACAATTATTAATTACTGGTATGTATTTTTCAAATGCTGTAGCTTTATTTCTGTTAAAAATAATAAGATGACCTTTTATTTTCTCGTCATTTCCTCAACAAATTCACAGAAATTTCTCATTTACAAGCTACAACTAAAATTGAACTCGAACAAAAATATTGATTTTAAATATTAATTTTAACTAATGACTTGTGTGCAGCTTTATACCGATTTTTTTTCTATTAATTTTTTTCTTTTTTTTTTGGTTGCGAAGGCCAGAAAATAAAAAAATCATATACGAATTGATTTTCAAAGATTAATTACACCATTTAATTTATTTCGATTTTTTTTTTAAAGCGTTATGTTATACTAATTTGTTTTTTTTTCTTCGCTAATCAGTTTCCCTGTACAAAATTTTAGAAAGGAAAATAAACCAAGATTAGAACTTTAAGTTTCCCTGCTCTCCCCTGATTCGCTATTTTCTGGTCTCGTCGCTTAAGAAGTATTTTTGGGCATTTGGGAATTTATGCGGGTTGAAGTCGGGATCCTGAGACAATCGAGAACGAACTGATTCTTTGATTCTTTCGGCGCAAGCTTTTTGGATGTTAGAATTCTCAGAAACTTCATGGATTACTTCATCAACGCTCGTTAGTGGTTGAGCAGATGCCAAGTTTATGGAACGTCTTAACACTTCATTGAAAGTTGAGCGGACGTCTGACGTGGTTTGCAGTTTACCGGAATTCATCATCTAAAATGTAAATTTTAATCAAGAATTTGTCAAATTCGTTGAAATTTGTATAAAATTTCATGTGTATTGTCGAAATTTAGCAAAAAACGGTAGAATTATCTCAAAATTTACCAAAAAAACTGAAGAATTATGTCGGAATTTATCCAAATTCTCACAAATTATACCTAAATTTCTAAAAAAAATACAAGTTTTTGGTAAACATTTATCACAATTACCGTATAATGATTTTAAACAAAAAATGTTTTACATTTAGAAAAATAAAATAAAAAATATCGATTTCAAATACTTAGGCCCATTAAATTAATTTACCTTTCGACGCTTTGACGGCATTCCATCAAGGTAAGCGTCACTAAATGGTGCTTGTGTAGTATTAATGCTTTGATGATGCACATCCTTAGTTATAATAGGCACCCAATCCTTAAAAAAAATCCGAATTTAAAAACAATTAAAAAACCATCAAACAACACCCTTACAGCTGGAACAGAATCCTGCCACGACGAGGAACTCAACGATGAGTCAGCCTTATCACTTGCATTAGAAATAGCACTTGTGCAGGTGCTCCTATCAGTCTCCTCTAGCTTTAAATCCGTCTCCATAGGCTGTAACAGTAATTTGTTTTTTATTATTAATCAACCAATCACATTCTCCAGATATATTTCACCTCAACAGCATCTACAAAAGCATCTTTAGACGAATTATCGCTGGATTTGACCCCGTTTTCGGTTACACTTTCAACAGCAGTTTTTTCCTGCGATGTTGTAGCCTTAAAATACAATAAAAATATTTTGGTTGAAATTATAAGCACTGCATCTGGCGATATCAATAAACATCTGGTATGAGATCATTAAACGTCTGGCCTAATTACTTTAGTTTCATTTGCCTGCACAACTACCGGGAAATAAACAATGTGACTCCTAACTTGCTCTTCTGTAACCGTAATATTTGCCATCATTGTTTGGATGTTACCGGCTAACAAATTAATCACGGAATGCTCGGCATCTCTAGTAGTGTTCGCCAATAAGGAATGCTGAAATAAATAAATAGTATTAAAATCACTAAAATCGTTGAAATTTTAACGAAAATTCATTGATTTTGTCTAAATTTATAAAAAAAAATCATGGATTGTGTCAAAAATAAATTCAAATCGATAAACTTACAACTTGTCTGTGAACAATACGTTCCAGAGACTGCAGACCATCTTCAAAGCACGACACATTCAGCATGATGATTTCAGATGTGGAAATACGACACAGTTCGTACATCGCTTGTCCAAAATTGCCTATAAAAACCAAAAAACAACTTTTAATATGCCAGAAATCCATAGAATGAATATTACTTTCAACCGTGAAAATATGATTTATAAAATCAAACAACCTCTTCGTGATGTAATTACACATAGTGCTGACATAATCGATTCCAGGCTTAATATTTGCTTCTCGCTAAAAAATAATTTAAAAAAGTTAAAATCAATCTACATCAAATCAAAAAAAATCAAATTTCTTACCGAAAGTATTTCTATTTCCGGTCTACACATTGCAACCACACTCTCAACTCGTCTTTGCATCTCTTCGGTATTCGGTTGCCGATTATTAAACATCCGTTCGAGCACAATTTGCCGAAAACGCGGCTGCATGCGACTCAACGAATCTGCATGCCCCAAACACAAGCCGAGAAGCTCGTGGAACGCCAACCCTTGACTAATGCAAACTAAAAGATCACTAACAAGATCCGTTATGGAAGAAACGCTCGAAAGTGATTCGCTGTCGCCAGTTGGTTGTTCCCGCTGTTCTCCTTGCTCCCTAAGTAACTGCTGTTGTTGTAACAGATGTTGATGCTGAAGCCTCTCGATTCTACTCAGATCTGACAAACCAGGAGGCCCCGTACGAGTTCGGCGCACTTGGATTCGGCGAGGCTGACTAGACATCATTGGAGTTGTACCAGCGTTCGAAGCAGACGGAGACGCCACAATCTGAACCCCTATAAACATTTAAAAAAATTAAATTCTACATTTCAATTATTACCAGGCATTGATTTTACCTTGAAACATTGGACTCGATTGGTTCATGAGAACAGACATCAAATTCCCGATCACATTTCCCGATTGCGAATCCAGAGAAATGCTAGTTGACTCTTCAGACGTAGTATTTCCATTCTATCAAAAAAGAGTGTTGTTTACATTAAGTTTTTCGTTTAATAATTCGAAATTCTTACGGCAGCTGCGTTTGCTTCGCCATTTCCGTTTGCCCCTTCAGCGTTTGCTTGCAGCGCGGTTCTACTAAATAAATGTCGGGAAAAGCACGGTAAGAACGGATCAAAAGCGGGAGCAGCGAGAGGAAATGCATCAGTTGGGCGAGCAGAAGTCCGAGTTCTTGTTGACGTTGTTGTGTTAGTCGCCGTGTTTCCTCGGGCCTGAGATTGTCCATTACCATCTGTAAACATTTCAATTTTATTAACCAAGTTTGATTTAAATTGATTAAATTTTTTACTTGTCCATTGTGCATTTGCTTGACTCCCAAACGATTGAAATAAATTTTGCAGTAATTCAGCTCGGGGAGCACGATGGACAACTCTAGTGGGCTGCGGACTGCCTTGTGTTGTCGCGGGTGTGGCACCGCCTATCATGGTAGCGGAAATGCTGTCGATGGTGATGCTGCCGGGATTCAGCTCCATGAAGAGAATCGGGCTTTGAAATCCACCTAAACTTTGAATATTGATGTTTTCACGTGAAGGTGTACTGAAGGTAGGAGGAGCGGTTGTGGTGGTGGTATTGTTTGTGTTATTCCCGGTAGCTGATGCATTGTCAACTGTAACCACCTAATTGTTTGTAAAAAATATATATGTATATATATATATATATATATATATAATTAAAATATTACTTAAATTATCGTATTTCTCGAATCAGAAGTTGTTTTCATTTTATATAAAATATGCTGGCATTAAAATTTTAGATTTTAAACATCACGGTCATGTGTTTTGACTTTTTAACGTTATATTTTTTATATTGTCCTGTACTTTACACAGTTTTAAGGCTGAATTCATCTATTAAAATATATTTTTAACGTTTTCAACATCAAATACAACCTTTTAAAAGAACAAAAACTTCAAACTAAAAATGCAACACTTGTAATCCGAGAAATAGCGCAAATAAAATTTAAAAAATTTAATTTACTAGAGTAGGTGTTTGTATAGGCGTAGATTGAGCCGTGGATGGCGTAGATGGCATTTGCTGATTAGATTGATTTGCAGGTGGTGTTACTGAAGTTGCGTTCAAATTAATATTAGCCTAAATATTTTTAAAAAATAATTATATTTACATTCACTATTTATTTATCATTTACTACCTGAACTGGAATTCCTGCTTGCAACAAATTATGTGGCAATTGAACAGGAAGCAATGTGTACAATCGTCGAGGAGCGGGCTGGCGAAAATCAACTCGTACTTCACTTACAGCATGGTAAGCATGACTTAAGTGATGTAAAATAGATGAAATAGTGTTGAAAGTTTGTTGTGCTGAAGCAGATTGCTAAAACAATAAAAAAAATTATCAATTTAGCATTTCTATCTCCATCCGTAATTAAATTAATTTAAAATTCAAACTTGTTCATCAAATTCCTCTTGCTCACGGTAAAGTAAACTTTGGTATTGTTCGAGATGTGGGCCTAATGCTGTGTGTAAATTGCGTATTTCATCTAATATATCACTCAGACAACGTGTAGTGGGTGAACTGTTAGCCACCATCCTTTACAAATAAAATTAATTAATTAATTAAAAATAAATAAATAAAAATTTATTTTTTTACGTTTGCGCATTATTCTCTTCCGTGCTAGTTCCGTTGTCAGAGCTAGTCGGAGTTTGAGTGGAACTTTCTGTCGAAGCGTTTACTGAATGCGCATGAACAAAATCAGAAATTCTTGTCACCCCGGTGGCACGAGCCACAGCAGCCGCGACCCCTGCCGCGGCGGTTACAGCAGCCGCAGCAGCCGCACGAGTAGCTTGAGCAATTCCAGCAGCCGCAGCAGTGCTGGCTCTATCAATAGGGTTAGTGGCAGCGTCATCGTTTGTTTGACTATTCACGTTTCGTTGTACAGACTCGACTAGGCAGGCAGTGGGATGCATAAAAACGACGGGCTGTGTTTCACCAGACGGCACTTCACTAGACACACCTTCAGCTGGTGGCGCCGAAGCTGAATTCCGATTCTAAAAAATAATTTTCAAATTTGTATTAACTAAATTTTAATTAATTTCACTCAAATACCTCATGATTTTCCAAGGTTTGTCTAGCTAATTGGACCATACTCTGAATTTGATTTAATATACGCCTGGTTTCACACTGACCCGACACCTGTCCGAGGTTAATATGTACATCGACCGAAGACCCATCGTCCTAATTAAAAAAATATATTAAAAAATACATTTTTAATTCATTATATCGAATACTTACTGAGGTTCGCGACATTACTGTAGCATTTCGGCCTAATTCACCCATTCCAGACACTACGTGTTGTACAATTTGCTGGTAATATGAATAAAAACAATTAAAAACCAAAACTTAATGAGTAATAATTGATTTTTTTTACATACTTGAACCTGATTCGAATCAATAACGTCCGATGGCACAGTAAAAGCTCCCAACAAAAAACTGTTCCCATCCCTTGCGAGTCCTCTTGGGCGGGGAGAGGTGGATGTGGATGTGGTAGTTGAGGAAGTTGTATTTGTCGACGAAAAGGACTGCGGCGGTGGGCGTTGAACAAGATGAATGACTTTTCCGTTGACATCTGCGCGAACAAAGAAGTACAATAAAAATTTCCATAAAATATTGAATTTCTCATAGAACATCACCATATTCTGATAATTTTTTGTCGTCTTGCAAAACCCGTCCACAATAAATCAGTCTTTGTTTATCTGCAGTGACTCCAACGGAGTTAGCAATCTTTTCTTTGAATTCTTTCACCGTTATCTAAAAACAAATTTTTGTTTTTCACAAATAATTCCATTAAATATTCCACAAAATACTAACTTCATCTGGCACGGTGTACGAATGATTTTGAGCATCCAGTGTCTTTACTTTGACTTCAATCATCTTGACTGAAATCGGTTACGAAGCCTAATTCGCACCTACGAGTCAAAAACAAAATGGTGGTTTTTAGAATATGTAATCAATGCGCATCATTGACATTCAAATTGATAGAACAATCAAACCTGAGTTAAATTACTACACAATAATCGCAGTCAGGTAGATGAACACTAGCACTTCAAATATAAATAACTTTCGTAAAAATTGATCCGTCTTCGAAGCGAAGAACACTTGCTGCGACAAAGCGGAAGTGATTTCACAGAATGAGTACCATAATTTTAAAGGCTTGTCGTAATTGTTATTTTTCAACTTCAGGGTCGAATTTTATCTAAAATCGCAATGTGAATTAATATCGAAATTTTCTAGAGAATAAACTTGAGGTGTAATGGCAAAAGTTTATCATTTTTATCCCGATTTTTACTGTATTACGTGATGCGCGAACAGGCATGCGCACTGCGAACCAGCCTTTTAAGTTTAAAGAGCGTGATCGTAGTATTCTGTGAACAATTTCTTTACAGCACTTTTTGGCATCTAAATCTTGAGGTATAACACTTATATACTGTTTGAAAAGCACAATGTCTGAATCAGATTGGGATAAGGTTACTTATTTGCGTAAAAAGCAACCCAAAGCCAGCCAGATGCGTAGTCAGCA
The DNA here is from genome assembly GCA_000239455.1 of Strigamia maritima. Lineage (NCBI taxonomy): Eukaryota > Metazoa > Arthropoda > Chilopoda > Geophilomorpha > Linotaeniidae > Strigamia > Strigamia maritima. The sequence continues at coordinate 34,715 of JH431916.1, read as the reverse complement.
GGTATATAAAAAGTAAACACGGCCATGTCGACATCATGATGTAATAATTTGTTTTATTTATATTTTTAGGCAATCAATACCGCTCAAAGAAAAGGAGTTGCTATCGAAACAACTAAAAAATGTATTTTATACGGCAATATTAGGACTTTATTTATTTATCTCATTAAATATTTCAGTCAATGCGGCCACTAATAAACAGCATCACACGACATTGAATACCGCTAAACTTGATCGTGAAACCGAAGAACTTTATCATGATAAAGTGACTTTGGAAGTCGGGAAAATGATCCAGCAAGCCCGTCAAGCTAAAGGATGGACCCAAAAGGATTTGGCCACTGTAAATTTTATAATAGTATTTAAATTCGACGTTTATATTTGAATGTTTTTTTTTTTTTTTAAAGCGTGTGAACGAGAAACCGCAAGTTATAAACGATTATGAGGCTGGTCGTGCGATTCCCAATCAACAAATTTTTAGTAAATTGGAGAGAACCCTTGGTAATAATTGAATCAGACATTTTATAAATTTTTTACTTATTATTTTTATTGTTTTTCTAAAACAGCTGTGAAACTTCGTGGACGAGAAAAGGGAAATCCAGTAAAAATTGGTGGAAAGGATTAGTGAGTTTCTTTCTATGATCGTCGTATTGAAAACTCACTCTCGGGGAAATAAATGATTTTTTTTTTTTTACATAAAATAACCTTTGGCATTTTCCGCGAACTAAATTGTAATAATTTAAAGTACAAACGCGTTTAATTAAGCAGGTTACAAGTACTAGGTGCTTCGGAATTTTTTTTTGTTAGGTAACACAAAAGAAAAGAAACGGTTTTCTATGTGAAAGTATCACATAGATATGAAACAACCTTACTTATGTTTATCTCAATATAAATTTTTGTTTTTTGTTTGGAAACATGGATTATTTGATTTTGAATACTCTTTGTATCAATTTACATAATTTGTTATTCTTGATAAGGAATAAAAAGATTTTTTACACTCCAATTGTGATTTAGACTTGAATTTGTTGTATAGTAAACTCGGAGCTGTAGGAAATAGTCATAATAGTGAGTCACCGATGTGAGAAACGATTATTCTGCTAGAGTTACCAATTTTTCGGACTTAGTTTGTGTTACAAATATATTTACTGTACGAAAAAATGGTGCCTCAAAAATAGCGACATACTCATATCGGTGGGTTGCACAACTCCCTAATGAATCAATCTTACACTATAATCATAACTAAAAATATAGCAGCAATTCTAGTAAATTTCCACTATTTCCATCACTGATCATCAAATTGTATTACTTTATACCAAATCATATTATGTAACTGCAATGAAAAAGTGTATACAAGATTTCTTCACTTTTCCGTTAAACTACGTATAACAAAACGAGTTAATCATTATTATAAGGAAAAAATACCTGCTGTAAACTCTAGTCTAGATTGTAGAGAAGAATACATCTTACACATTCTAACTTCTACACTGCTACAAATTATGATCATCTTTTATTTCACATTTTATAATTTCACAATACGCAAAAAATAAGCATCATTCACATGCAATTCAGGGAATGATTAACCCTAAATTACATTAATACACGACACCCAGGTACTCTCATTTCACTAGTAACATTAAAGGGAAAATTGATCGATCTTTGCAGTGAAGTAAACGGAAGTGTTTTCCCAGAACGAGTACTATCATTTCAGTTACTCTCATATAAAATTATTTCAACATTGCAATCAAATTTTCTTTGAAAAATCATAATAAATCAATGCCGAAACAGTCTATACTTTATAAACAGTGGTGTAATGGGAAAACTTCTGCACGGTAGTTTTTATTCCATCTAGCGATGCGCGGATGGGCATGCGCACTGCTTACCCAGCCGTCAAGTTGAGCCTTTTAAGAGCGTTATTACAGTGTGTTCTGTGGTGATTAGTTTGTTTATTGCATTTCTTGGCATCTAAATCTTCAGGCCTACACAAATCTTGTGGTTGAAAAGCACGAGTATGTCTGAATCAGATTGGGATACGGTTACGTATTTACGTAAAAAACAACCCAAAGCCAGTCAGATGCGTAGTCAGCAGGTATATAAACATATCTTGTTGACTCCAATGAAATGTCAATTTTTTAAATATTTTTAGGCAATAAATGCAGCCCAAAGACAAGGAGTTGCTATAGAAACAACAAAAAAATGTATGCTTTTATGCCTTTCTAAGAATTTTATTTATATATCGATTAAAAATTAAAATGAAATAATTGTAGTCAATGCGGCCACTAATAAACAGCATCACACGACATTAAATACCGCCAAACTTGATCGTGAAACCGAAGAACTTCATCACGATAAAGTGACTTTGGAAGTCGGGAAAATGATCCAGCAAGCCCGTCAAGCCAAAGGATGGACTCAAAAAGATCTGGCCACTGTAATTCCACTCATTATATTAAAATTTGATGTTTCTACTCGAGTTTTTATTGTATTTCCAAGCGTGTGAACGAGAAACCACAAGTGATAAACGATTACGAGGCGGGACGGGCGATTCCCAACCAACAAATTCTGAGTAAATTGGAGAGAACACTCGGTAAAAATCAATCCACACTATAAAACACCACTTTTTATTAATTATTTTTATTTTTGAATTAGGCATGAAACTTCGTGGAAAAGAAAAGGGAAATCAAGTTAACATTGGTGCAAAGGACGAGTGAGTTTCTGCAACTCAGTCGGGAGAAAATAATTAATTTTCGACATAAAATAAACATGTCATTTTGCACTAATTAAATTTGGATCAATTTGGAACATGCCGTTTCCAATGCTAGGTTTTTCGATTTTTTTTTCCTTTCCAAAAAAAAAAAATTAAATAAAAAGAAGAAAATAAATGGGATTTTAATGTAATAGTGTCACATTGAACTAACGCATGTCTACTGTTTGTACGATTTACAAAACTCGTTTATTCTTGATAGGAATAAAAACATTTTCTTAACTCAAATTAGTGACTTAATCTTTCCGCAAGGGGAACTTTTCACTCTGAACACCATTCTCACTGATTACATTCATTATAATTCCGTCTCCGGTGTAGATATCTCGTTCTGCAGCTGAAATAAATGTATCGCGGATAATCTTGACGGCGTTATCCAATGTTACGGGAACATGGGCAACATTCTCCATGTTTTTAAAAGCGATTTGGTTATCCAATAACGGTTGCAAGAGAGCACTCGAGGAGCCTCCTGCACGGAATAATTCACGCTCGCAATGACCAACGGGATCGAAACTGTAAACACAGCCGGCACCTGTAATAATTAAATAATAAAATATAAATTTAATTTAATAATAAATTTGATTCAAATTTGTTGAATTTACCATTTTCATCGAGACCAGCAACGATATTCGACACAAAATACGGGAAAAAGCGTTTGTAGTAAAGCATAACAGACACCAATTGAGCTACAGCTGGCGTGTTCATCACTTTATGGTGCTCATGTTCGTACATCTATTTAACAAAGAAATTTTTTAGATTTTTATTTTTTAATTCATAATATAATCGGAAAAAAATAATTTCACCTTCATTCTGGCTTCTAATATTTTTGTGAAAGTGAGAATATCACACCAGCAACCTGAACTACCCAAAACCGTGGTCGGAGAACTGTAAAATAAAGTCATGGATTAAAAACTGAGAATTTTAAAGGATTTTACAGCATTTACAGTCTAAAAAGCTTGGGTTGTTCGCGTGTGTAGATCTGGAATCCAGTGCTTAAACGGGTGTCAGATGCAATTACTGCATAATTTTCGCCTGCAATTGCAACTACACTCCTGTAAGAATAAATTAAAGAAAAAGAAAAAATTGAAATTCAATTTCTGTCAAGTCATTTTTCGCTATATACCCGCCATTATCCGCGTAGGGGGAAAATTGATGCTGTTTTCCTTGTCCCAGTGCCAAACTAGTTGGCAAACCGTGAGCAGCATAATCCGGCATTGCTGAATGCATCTCGATTGATGGAAAATTGGATAGAAATGTTTGAAAAAACAGCTTAATCACACAAACAGAATGGCAGATATTCTGGAACTTGACTTCCGTTCCGGAAATCCATATCCTAGCGTAGACTAGTGAGAAATGCAGAAAATAAGTATGAAAATAAGTATGAATTTAGTTTGTTGACGAAATAAATTTACAATTTTGAATGCTAAAAGTATATTACATGACGTCATCCAGAAACGAAAAACGAACTCAGCAAAAAGGAAAAGTAATGGCGGTTATTTGTAAGTTTAGACTTGACTATTTCGTGAATTGGGCCTAATATTTTATTTACTCTTTCATTTCAGAATCATGTGAAATAGTGTTTTTCATTAACATCCACCTGCATAAATATGGTAATTATATTTTAGGTTTAATTTTTACATTTGACTAATCAATTTTCTTTCTCCAGTTATTCTATTCATTTTTCAAGTCTTTAATTGGGAAAGACGTGGTAGTCGAATTAAAAAATGATTTGAGGTAAATATATGGACACATACGTTTATAAAAATCACATTTAATTTTTTTTTTTTAAGTATTTGTGGGACTCTTCATTCAGTTGACCAATATCTCAACATCAAGCTAACAGACATTAGTGTCACAGACCCCGATAAATATCCACATATGGTAACAACACATCGCTTGATGTTTGGATATTCGTGGATATTTGAATAATTTATTTGTATTTTTTTTAGCTATCAGTTAAAAATTGCTTCATCAGGGGTTCAGTCGTTCGTTATGTTCAGTTACCAGCAGATGAAGTGGACACTCAGCTGCTTCAAGATGCAGCTCGAAAAGAAGCCGCTCAAAACAAACAGTGATTTAATTTAATTTTCATTTCAGTATGTATTTCGATGAGAAATTCCATGTAGTTGTATACAAAGATTTATAAAGTCAATAAACATTTGTATTGAAGTATATTATTACATTTATTTGACATTAAAGATGTAAAAACTATATAATACAAATTATAACAACAAATCTATTCAAGTTGAGGAGCTTCTTTAAGAATTTCTATAGCATTATCTTCATTCAATTGATACGATACAGTTTCTCCTTTCTGCGCAAGAATTTGTTCGATGTTCCTAGTAAAAATTAAAACTATTTAAGTAAAAAAATTAGCATGGTATAACACAAAACTTTACTTATTTCCAGCAGTTAAATCGGAAAACCATCCCAAATTGTCAGCGATTAAATGATTGTTTTCGCACCCATCGCATTTAACGATGACAACTCCACTATTGTAAGCAACTTTAGAAATAAATTTCTCTGCTCGGGTATTACACTTCTTACACGTAAAAGCCAAAAGTAATTTCTCTTTATTCTTTTGCGAAATTTGTCCATCTGTAGATGGAGGAGACACGTGACTGAACTGAAGTTGATGTTGCTGGAAAACCTTTTGTCGAGTTTTTAGAATTCTTGATATTTTGGCTGAACTGGTGCGAGAACAAACTCGAGTAACATCAAAAGCAAGATGTCGCAATAATCTAAATGAAATATTCGCCATGGAACTAATTTTTTGGTATTTTTTCTATTTTAGTATTAATCGATTAGTCACTCCGAGCAGAAAAGTGAATAATGTAGCGGATGCCCGCAGAACGATTCCAGGCGTAATTATCCCAGAAGTAAATAATACATCAGCAAATTTATCACAAAGAGCCGTACTGCTTCTTGTTGTGAATGACAATTTTCCGCCGATTAAGTTGCTCCTTTTTCGGGAGACGATTACCGAGTAAACGGAACGTTGTTCGGTGTTCAAATAGACATTTATCCACATTAATAGTACCGAATCTTGCTCAGCAGCGACTGAATATCTTCACCTCACCATTAAAACTCCCAGTAAAGCAATTTACCAAGATGTCTGGCGGCAAACTCGAAGATGTTGCTGATGTTGACATTGATCATGGACGATTCAAATATATTTTGATCAAAATATACGAAAACAGTTCACCCACAGGTGAAGAAAAATCAAAGTACATAGTTCGAGGTTACAGTTGGGCAGCGTATCATGGTAAGAAATTGAATTACGCGAAATTTTCGTAATTTATTTAATTCAATTAATTCTATTTTAATAGCTGATATATACGAAAAAGTTGACGAAAAGTTGAAGGAAACTGGAATTGATGCCGAATGTGTGGGTGGTGGTCGGATATTGCACGATTTGGACAAAAAATGCCTCAGTGTTTATGGCTATTCTACCGTAAGTATAGCTCGCTCTGACGAGTGTTGTGCGGACTAATTACCTGGCTCAATATGTTAACGTTGACTAAATTTAGTGTTTTAAAGCGATTCTGCCTGAAATAATTTTAACTTCTTGACAGATGTCTTTGTTTTGAAGGTCATTTTGAGAAATTCCGCTTAAAATACTTTCGTCTACATTTTTTCAGGGTTACGGCAAAGCTGATCATGCAATTACGACAGAAATCCTTAAGAAAAAATACCCGGATTATGTGAATATTTCATGGAGCAACGAGGGGTATTAAATACTATGTTTCATTTATGGATATTTGTATTTGGAGTTCGATAATTAGACTAAAATAAAATTATTTTGAGCACAAATTGAAAAATTCGAGCGTAAAATTTATTGGTCGCAATCATCAACGCAGTCCAATTCAATTTCTATTTGTCCGGCTTTAAATGTTAATTTTTCCAATTAGACTGTTAATTCTTCAAATTTCACTTGAGTTACGTAATCAATCCATTTCAGTAACGTGAGTATAATAAATAGGACGTATTAGCCTTTTAGACCACAACCTACGCCCCACTTGAAAAACAACTTGAAGTGTTTATTTCTGGAAAAGCTTCCTGCATCAAAGGTTTTTCAATATCCCTTTTGCACGCACATACGACACCCAATCCACTTCCAGCACGAAACATTAGATGCATTAAATTCTGAAAAGAATAAGTCATTTTCCCTTACGTATTGAACTTATGGAAAAGTGACTTCTCAATGAACTCACTTTAAAATTGTTCATTCACATAGCTTTGCTTGGTCATACCAAAATGGCTACCGATTTGTGTTTAACGAGCAAAAACAATCTACTAACCTGATCTTTGCCTAAGTAGGTAAGAAAATTAGCAATTTGTGTTTCTTCTTCATTTGATTAGGGTCTACAACACAGGTGTACAACCAAGGTAACAGCGTCATTTAAAGAAGGGATTTTGGTTGTTTTAACTGAGCATGTGCAGTTTTCATTTCTGCGAACTGATTTTTCCATGGTTGCTTTTGCCTTGTCGACGCAATTCTCGATTCGTCTTACCATGATCGGCGCACCGAACATCATCGGTAGTATGACAGCAAAGCCCAACCATTAGAAGTTACCCGATGTCAAGAAATGTCCGTTTCAAATGTCCGTTGTGAATGTTAATGGCCTCATTTTCAAATATGCCTAATTAAAGTTGTTAATTTACTTAACAAGACTTTCGACAAGACAAGACCTTACTTAACAAGACTTAACTGACTTTCGATCAGTATTCAGCAACGACTCAATTTCTTCACTAGACGGTATAAATTGCAGCCAAGAGATTTACAAGATGGCAGCAAAAAAAAGATCAACGTATAGATTAAAAGAAAATTTATTGTAAGCTCAAAAAAATCCATTCACGGGCGCAAAATCTGCGGATCGCATTTATCAACACAACTCGAATCCATTTCCTCAGTTTTGAATGTTAAGTTTTCAAATTCCACTTGAGTAACGTTATTGATCCATTCTCTCAATTTAGCAACGTGAGTATAATATCCATAGAAACCTTCTTGACCACATCCCACACCCCAACTAACGACTCCAATTGAAAACCATCTTGTAGTGTTTCCCGATTTACCTTCACTGTAAACCTCTTGCATTAGCGGTCCTCCACTATCCCCCTTGCACGCATCTACGCCGCCGAGTCCGGTTCCAGCACAAAACATTGACTCAGTTGGCTAAAAAAGAAAAAAAAATTACAATAACAAACTTACTGATTTATTCTTTCCATACTTGTATATGATGTTCCCGTCTTTGCAGGCACCCACGGTCCAGGCATTCTACGTAATTAACTGGATTGTGACAGATTTCCTCAGTTTGAATTGGCAAATCCGCTTCATTGAGATAATCGACTGATTTTCCTTTCGTTTGATTTACAGTCACGAGCGTCTCATATCCCCAACCAATAACAGTTGCATATTCTTTAGGAGCATATAACTGTTTTTGGTTTTCTATCTCTAAAAATACAAAATGTCTAATTAGTTTGTGTCATTTCGAGAAACAGTTACTAGTTATTACCTTCAAATATTGGGGGTAAACAAATAGGTCGAATAAAATAATCGAATATTAGAGGATTTCTAATTTTTATCAATGCAATGTCGTAACCCACTGTTGCGGAATAATACAAAGGATGAGAAATGATACTTTGTATGGTACACGGAAATGCACTCTCTAACGAGGCGTTTGTTCTGCCTTAAAAATACAATAAACCAAACAGCATTAGTAATATACTTAGTCTTAGAATAGATTATATATTTTTCAGACATAGTTCAATCCTTACCAACAATTAATTGCCAGTTTCTTGGATCAGATTTTAATTTATGGTCTTCTTCGTTATCACCATTAAAGCAATGTGCTGCTGATAGGACCCATTGGCTGTGGATAATGCTACCCCCACAGAGAACCTGCAAATTAATTCAGTAGATTTTAATTGTTAATTTAAAAAAAAAAATTACTCTTTCTCACCCCTTTCGGCAGATTACTGTTTACTTTGTACAAAGGAATTGGACGAAACTTAAATGCCGCCATCCATGGCCAGGATCCAACAACTTTTTTACCACCAGCAATTTTTGCGACCAATTTAGGTGATCTTCTGGTTGATTTTGCAGAAAGTGGTAAACCTGAGTCTAAATTGTATATCGGCCGCTCCATTCCGCAAGAAGAAAAGTCTAAACAAATTAATTAAAACTCTAAAGCATTTCACTTTCAACTGTGTGTGTACAAGTATATACCAATTTGAGTTCCAATTGCCTTCTCAACAATCTCCAATAATGTGTTATGGTTTTCAAACATATAGACTTCAGATGAAATTTTAGCCAATGTTTTTTTATCTTGGTTTTGTCCAACAGCAACTGAATAAATGGTACTGCTGTAACGCTCCTTCAACGACTCAGCCAAATCAGTTGGAACTCCTCCTTCCGTGATCTTTCCATCGCTGATTAAGAAAATAATAGATTTGCCATTTTTTCTTGCGCCTTGCGTGCCAGCTACAACAGCACTACCAGCTCTTACGAAAGCTTTGTATATATTTGTTCCTTCTCCTTTAAACATAAGAAAATAAACAAAATCTAATCAAATACAATTAAATTATTAAAATAAATTTATTTACCATCGTGCTTAATTGACTCTATATAATTAAGAGCAGTTGTCATATCAGCAACATTGGTAGCGAAGATATCTTTTGCTTCAGAGCTGAAACTTATTACTGCTGCACGCACACCGTTGGCGTGAGAAGAAAGTCCAACCTAAAAAGCAAAGTTTAGATAAATGAAATCCGAATCATATAAATTATTGATGTACCTTTCGAATAACCATCTTTATAAATTGTTTTGACTTCTGAAATTCCAGTTCACTAATGCTGCCCGATACATCCAGAAGAAATACTAGATTTACGCCTCCATTCACTACAGCCGGTACCGAAAATGAACTGCGCACGAGTAAATTTCTCGCTGGTGTATCAATGGCCGTTCGAGAGACTATTGTCAATGATTCATCCAAAGACTCAGCTATTTCTTCGTAATTGCTGTATTCATTTCTACCTGTAATTTGTTTTCAATAAGCGATTCATGTTTCAACATTATTTTATTGTATTCCTATACCCAAACACTTGATTTCTTTTTCAGACCAAAACCCAGTCTCCAGGCATGTTCGGTTAGGATTTCCTATCAATGTGGAGCCAGGTTTACAAGAGTAAACAACAAAATCACCGATATTAAATTTGTCTCCTTTTCGGTTACTGTTGATTGGAATTCCAGGATTAGGACAATCAGTGCCTGTGTATCAATTAAAAATATCGAATTTAAACACGTTTTCAACAAGAAAATAATGTTTTCATTCACCTCCTGCATTGCAGACTGTAGTTACTCCACTCCAGCGTCCATTTTCCAGGCAAATTCGAACGGGTGAACCAATTAATTGCATTCCAGCCATGCAGCTAAACTGTACCGCCTTTCCTACTTCGAATTCATCTCCGTTTCGATTACCATGAACCGGTACTCCAGGATCAGCACACGTAATAGCTGTAAATATTTGTTTGTAAAATCCAAGTTTTCATTTTTAATCATTTTACAGCTTACGAATGCAATCTGGTATTTCATGTTCCCACTTATTGCCAATGCACGTGGTATAATATACTCCTTTCTAAAACAAAAATAAAATCATATGTTAGGCAGTGAACCCATTATACGCCAATTTATTCAATTTTATTCATAGGTACCGGCATAAAAAATCCATCTTGACATTCAAAATTTATTTCAGATCCAACGGGAAAACTTGTAATGCTGTTGTCCACAATTTCTACAATATTTCCATTGTTTGGTTGCCTGGGCATAGTACAAGGATCAGTAGCTGCCAAAAATGTTAAAATGTTTAATACAGGTATTTAGCATGAGAGATTTTTCTAGTTTTGCTTACGAAAACACAGTGGCATGCGTGAATCCCAATCCCCGTAACCCATACATACTAAAGAAAAGCTGCTGTCGTTACTATTGTAGTATTTTGGGCACCTAAAATCCACTTCGTCACCTTCAAGAAATATTTCTGAGTGCTGTCGTGAACTTGATTCAATCAGTAAATTATTTTCAGGTGGAGGAGATTCGCAATGAGCCATTCCAACAGCTGAAATGTATTAAAAAAAATAAATGACTCACTGCAATAATTAAAAATTTATGCATATTTAAATTTATTACGTTTGCAAATTGGCTTTGATGCATTCCATTGAGTATTCCCCAGACAAACTATTGCGTTTCCTGCTTTTTTGTCTAATACCTCGTAATCTTTGTGACAATTGTACTTAAGGACAGAGCCATCATTACAACATTTTCCACTCCTGTTGCTAAATTCAGAAAATCCTGGATCATTGCATTTTGGAATAGCTGTACAGTGTGTATAATAAAAACAATTATAATAAAGAATTTCTATTAAAACATTTTGTGTTAACTTACGTTCGCAAAAAGGCAACATTCCATCCCAATTTCCATTAATATCACATGTTAATTTAACTTTACCAATTAAACGGAAATCTTTTGGACATGAAAAACTGTACACTACGCCATTTAAACAACAATTCTTCCCGTATATTAAATTGGTAATGCTTGGTTTCGTGCATTGAGGTCTTTCTGTTGATTATCAAATAAACTCAAGTTATGATATAAGTATACAACACTTTAGTCATACTAGCCTAAGCATTTGGGAGGTCTTGCAGATACATAATATTCGCCTTTATTATCCAATTTACAAAAAGCTACAGTTGGTCCTCGCAAACTGAAGCCAAAATTACAAGAATATTGAATTCTGTCATCTACGAGCTTTGCCTTTCCATTTTGGGGATTTATCACGGAACATGGTTTTTCTGCAAATAAAACATATAAACTTGGATATAGAATTAAAATTTGATTAGTTGTTTTTACTTTTGCAACGAAAAGGTATTGATAATCTTGTTTTATCTTCCTCAATTACTTTCCATCTGCTGTCTAAGCAAATAACAAAAGAATCTCCACCATTGGCAGTAGGTTCAAACCCTCGATTGCAATGAAAAATCAGCATAGTATTCTCATCGACCGTTTTTTTGCTTTCTTGTCCAGAGGGATAAGTGACAATCACATTTGGTGAAGGCGATGGCTTTCTGCAATCTAATAGGAGCAAATAATAATTGAAATGTGTAAGTTATTAATTTGAATAGATTAATTATTTACCTGCTTTGACATCTTGACAATTAAAAAATAAGATGAGAAGAGATGAAAAGAATAAATGTCTCATCTTGCTAATGTCGCCTCAAGAAGCTATGAAAGTAAAATGGCCTGTCACAAACTACGCAATTAAATTGTTCGTCGAAATCAACATTTTCGGGAAAACGTAATTTGAACCCTATTTATAATCATTTAAATGGAAAAAAAAAATTCTTAATGTCGATAACGAAGATTGCATTTCAATTTACAAGTAATAAAAAAATTGATGTTTACTTAAAAAAGATTTTCAGTAATTAGTAACACTTCAAAGAAAGAAGCAGGATGTTTAATATAGAAGATATTTAGTTAATACAGGAAAGATTGATGTTATCTACCTTTTTTAAAAATATAATTTAAAATAAAAAAAAATATTATGTGTAAATTATGCCATGAATATAAAAAAAACAAAAAAAAACAAGGTAAACAAAAATACCAAAATTTAAAAAAAAAAAATGATAATTAATACGTTTTATACACTCACTGACTTAAGCTTTAAAAATCTAAACCTTTGAGCAGACGATGCAAACTGTTATCATTAATATATGTGAATCAGAATTTGATGTACATTAATGGGCAATGTGCATCATTTACAAATATTTACCGATATATCCGTGACGTAACATTTATATAATTTCCCATTTTCTGTAATAACTGTATAAAACTTACCTATTACGAATTTATTTATTTCGGATGTAACTTCCTGCATCACACAAAAAATTAATGTTAACAAACTATAGTTAAAACTCCGCAATTAGACTAAGCAAATCGTATAAATACGGAAGAAAAGTTTATTGACAATTATGTCAAATTGGTCAAATATTACATAAGAAATAACACTATCACAGAAAGAAAAACTAAGCAATGGTTAGTTTAATACTTGTTTCCAAGTAAACTATAAAAAATAAAAAAAATGACATGAAAAATGAGATCAGAAAACTTAATTTTTTTGGCATACAGAGGAAAGGACAGAAAAAAAATAAAAGAAATAAATAATAAAACCAATGTGGGATAAGATTAAAAAAACTGATTTCAAAATAATAAGTCCCAAAATAATTATTTATTAATATTATTAGAAAATAAAATGCAATTCATTACCTGAGGCTCAATTTTTCTTTTTCTTTTTAGTAGTACGTAACTTCAAACAGAACATTCATTACAAATAACAAATATAAGCATTCAGTCTTGATGAAATTGAATTTAAAACTTTGGGCAGCCTCCATTTCAAATGATGGATGTAAAATAATAAAAAATTAAAACTTGTACAAAGGTTGGCAGTGCTGATTTCCTATTTAATTCCAGGAAAAATCTTACGCTTAGAAAGCAGCGGTGAATAAAAATGAAGAAAATAAAATCAAAAACATAATACTGATTGTGGTTGCTACTTAATTTGTATAAAACAAAACTGTTTCTAATTTAATTCCAATTTGTTTTTGTATTAATCAGTAAAATAATTCACCGACTGCTCAGTTTTCAAGTTTTCGTTCCCACAAACATCCCAATTCAGCTGCAAATGAATATAATAAATAACTTAAAAGTTTCTGAATTAAATGCTCCATTTTAACAAATATGTTCGGTATGAAAAGAAATTAAAGCAACGTCACCTGATATTCCTTAAAAAATTCATTTTTTAAAAAAACTTTGGACATTTTTTAAAAAAGAGAGAAATTATTAAGCAAATTAACAAATATTAAATGAGGAACAAGACCTTACTTTTTCTCCCTTTTATACTTTTACAAATGAATCCTTAAATTAATCATAATTATGGCATTTTACAATTGGATTAAAAATCTCTTATTTGGCTGTATGATGTATATGACCAAAGTTAAAAACTTATTTTTATGGATAAAATATTATGTAAAAATAAGTTTATGTAAAAATAAATTTGCAATAACAAATCTGATTTTATTGTTTAAAAAGTCCTATTTTAGTCAAAATCAATTGATTTGACATAAAAAAAACCATTAAATAACCATTTAATTAAAATTAAGTAACATTTGATGTTTATTTTATGTAAAAATCTTAACTTCCTGCCTAGCAAATCAGAAAAAAATCAAATTAATCCAATTAACTTTGATTATCTATTCTAATACATTCAAAATAGACCATCAAAAAGCTATTCGTATTTTAAAAAAATAAATAAAAACATCATCTAAAATAAGTTATTTTTAATCCATATTGAGAAACAAATTATCGTTACCATTATAGATTATATTATGATTATGTCATGATTCTGTCAATTTAAAAAAAAAAATATGAATTGTATGAACTTATGTACATTAAAATTTCTTTCACAATCTTCAATTCCACGCACGCGAAACATTAAATAAACTGTACAACAAATTGAAACTAAATAGATAATAAAAAGAATTAACGATAGAAGAAAGCAATAATTACAAAGATGATACCAAATACGAAAACCTGTCAATAAATTATGTTACATCTCAAGATCCGTCTAAAAACAAAATTTTATCGCATCTTTTTTCTGGAGATGTTTCTTGGAAAAAAATGTCAGAAAAATTTAATTTCATCTAATTTTTTTTCTGCATTAATAAAAAATGTGGACTAGCTTTCACGGTGCATTAACGTTCTGGTGGTCTTTCCGAAAGACAAGGTCGTTTTCGTTCTCGGCAAAATTTCTTATGCACAGGCCAGTCCTTTTGTTGGCAGTACGTACCACAGTACCGCGCTTCTTGACATCGTCCACATATACTAAACTCACGAAGTTCCTTCTCCATATTCGTGCACGGAGGATAATGACACTCATAATAACAGGTACTATCATCTGGCACAACAAAATCAAAAATAGCGTATTAAAATCAAATCAATTTGAGCATAAATAGATGATAATATTACCTTCCTCTTCGACTATTTCTCCATTCGCGTTGTAAAATTTTGTAATGAAGCTTTCCGGATATTGCTAATACACAAAATAAAAATCATCAGTAAGAAGAAACATGATTTTACTCATTTCATTAAAACACTTATTTAAGTCATTTTAGTGTAAAAATCGCTTGTTTTACACGTTAAAATGTGTGAAAACATCATTTTTAACCTAGAATCAACGTTTTATTCATCGATTCTGTACGACATTGTACTAAATTTAAACCATTTAAACACGATTAAAACAATTATTTTACGAGTTTAAACGTGTAAAAACGTCATTTTAACCTTAAATTTGATTTAAATCTCTATAAATCCTAATAATTAAAAGTGAGAAATATATCTTAACGAATATTTTCTCAAAAAAACATTTTTTTCCCCTAAACCTCACAAATGTCTACACAAGAAAAAAGGAAATTAACTTAGCCCCAACCAAAGTTTAATCACGCGCAGCGCTTGATTTCAGATAACACATCTCAACAAGCATCTGTTATCACTCACAATCAAGTCAATTTAAATTCAAATAACTGTCCAGTACAACACCATACTTTATTTCCACTCGTATATTAAGTGATGCTGCACTAACGTCCACCATTTTCTCGATAGCGAGCTAAAATGGCTTTTAGACTAATCCATCACGTCAACCATTCAACAACACGACTGACTCAGACTGGATAAATTAAGCCCAATCTACTACGGATTCAGAGATTAAACGGATGAATAATAACATTACAGATTATTTACTAACTGTTTTACATGTAAAAAAAAACCATTAAAGCTTAAATTTCCCATAAATAGTCAATAAAAAAGAAAAACACAGTCCAAACTCGTTATAGCGAACTCAAAAAAGTGTTTACAACGGTTCGAAATCCGATTTTGGTTCGATTATATCCAGTTTTAGCTAAAATGAGTACTGTGTCATAAATTTAAATTTCCAACTTGCTTTTTTTTACCTCTTCCACAGGATCAGCCGGTAGCTGTTGTATGGCAACCCAGTATAGTGACTGTTCTCGATTCTTAGTATGTGGTTCTTCAAAAATTGGTTCTTTCGTATTACAGGAAACTAAAGCAAGATTTTCCATCCTATTGTCTACTGTTACGCCGTTTTTATGAATTACTTTAAAACCAGGTGCTATGCCTCCCGAATGTCGCTCCCTAAGAAAATAACGAAAATAAATAATTTTAACAACAAAGACATCAAAGATAACAATTTTAACAACAAAAAAAAACAACTGAAACATCAAAAAATAATTTTAACAAAAAATTCACTCATTACCATAATAATTCATGAACATGTTGACCCGAACTTCGTCCTCTGTTAATGTCATATGCGTATGCGTAAATTTTAGCTCCATTTCCATCTCTATCTACCTCAACCCGCGCCTAAAACAAAAAAAATTACATAAGCAAAATGCTTTTTTGCTCAGCAAACCACGTGTCACTGACCTCAAACGCATATTGCTGAACTAATTGTATATCACGTTCATCTAGCAAGGCGTACTTTGTCTAATAAAATAAATAAAACAATTAAAATTAACAAAAATTAATTAATTTTTTTTTTCTTTTCCCAAATACATTATTTCACCGGTCTGCAATATGGAAATACACATGAATGGCAGTTGCAGCTAACGGAGTGTATCACATGGGTTATAAGAACAGCTGCTAGTGAAAAACGACTCCTACCACTACTACCATCATTATTTTAATCACCACATGGTGGACAAGGGCTGCTAGTCAAGTAGTCGAGATAAATTCACTCCACTGTCTTTTGAGGTCAATATTTGCTTAAATTTAAACACTGCTTAACTTACTTTTACAATTTTTCACTAGAACAAAAGAAATCCTCAATTTGCACAACATTCTTGACCAATATTTTAACGTTTGGACAAATATATACTCCTTGGCAGCCTTATCAAGCCAATTTGCCAATGGCAAAAGGTCATGGAGGTTCCTTTCTTCCTGACATGACAAAAAAAATGCTCTTTTATAGTCATGTGACCTTTATTAAACTTTTTTTTTTTTGGTTTTAATATGACGTATTTAGTTGTATTTATTTTGGCCTTTTTTTTTAAAAAAAAAAAAAAATGTTTATATTTTGACGGAAGTTTCAATTTCCTGGCGCGGCACGTCGGCCTACTCCCGCATACGAATTTGAACTCCGTCGATAAAACAAAACTTTGCATCTGCATCGATCCCAGGATTCCCAGTTTTTATCCGGGTACGGAATATAATAAATGGTGTTTTCCTAAGCGAATTACTTTTTAAAAGAGGGGTCTATATATCGTTTATGGACAGTCGAGTTGGATAATAATGCGGGAATATGATGAATAGTAGAAATACAACTGGTAAAAGACGAGGGGAAGAATTAGAACAGCCTCAACTTGGCATTAATCTTAAAGGCACCTGGCTTTTATAATACAAACTACTCTCCTCTCAAAACCGCTAGACTGTCAAGTGATTTATTGTCTGCCGGCCAAATGTTTTCCGTAGTTTTCAGAAATTCAACTTTTTTTTTTATAATAATTTTCATGCAATTTAATTTGAAAGGATTGAAAACTATCAAATAAAGAAGAAAAAAAAGAAAAGAAGTGATTACAATGACCTTAGTTTTTGTTGTTTAATTTCCTTATTTCATTATCGTTAATTTTATCGAAAACAAACAAATTTTCCACAAAAAAAAAAAAAAAATTCAAAAAAAAAATGCCAACTCATTTTTCAAATTTTTCTCACTTTTTTTTTCTTCATTTTTTTTTCAAATAAATTCTTCATATTTTTTTTTTAAAGCAATAATCACAATAAATAAACACATTCCCTCTAATATTCCCGAATGTATCCCACATTTTCATTCAAATACTAGAAAATTTTATTCACTTTTTGAGGCATAAAAATGCAACCACTTGGCACAAATACTAATGCGAATTCGTTTTCAGTTCTCTTTTCCAATAAACCTCGTGGTCAGTTATCCAAGCCCTATTTCCACAATTGCTGGCACATATCTAACACATTTTTTCGCCTTTCAAACGACCAAGACACGAGTTTGCGGTCTTTGTTTTCTCGCTTGATGTGTCGCGCCATGTTTGAGCCGAGAGAGAAGCGAGTGCAGGCGCTTTGTTTTCCCTCTAATAATTTGTTAATTTTTACCTTTCCAGCAGCTCTTCCTAACCGTACTATTCCTAATTTGAATCCAGACATGGGAGGACTGTTATCTCCTGATTCCAACAATATTTTCATGAAAAAAACCTTTCTTTTTCAGGGAAGTACACACGACACTGGTGAAGTTGCCGCCGACTACCGGATAAATGTTAATGGCGCTCCTTCGTACCTCTTTAGACACGTGCAACTTGCTCGCAGTTGTGAACCAATCAGAGTGGACTTACACAACACCCACCCAAAAAATATTATTACATTTTATTAATAGTAACCTGATATTTTCGATTTACTCACAATAAAGAATATTAATTGAGATTTCAAAAAGGATTTGAATGATGATTCAGTTTAAATTTTTGGATCCAAAATGGCGCCCACATAAATATTATGCTTTGGCAATATATAGCGACATACTCCTATCTGTCATGTGTTCTACTGGCTCCTACCTATATTATGTAAATTACAAGACAAGACAACAAATCACCGTAAAACATGACTATTTTAATAAAAATCCGACTACAAACAGAAATACACAGGACTAAAATTTTTCTAGTTAAATATAACAATAAACAGTGAATAAATTGCTTAAGTAAAGTCCAACTTTCTTTGCAAATAAACCATAGATATAGATATCTATGATTATACGAGTTGCCAAAATATTATATATTTATAGATATAATATTTAACTTTGTTACTGGTTACTATTCAAATAAAACATTATGATATTAATAAAAATATGAATAAAAAAATTACAATTTTCATATTTAGTTCCCGAACGATACAAATACAAGTGTAAGTTTCTTACAAAACAAAACCGACCTTGGAAGTTAAGATTAAAACAACATGCAATTGTACTATAAAGAAGATGCGTTATTATCAAATATAATATTACCTGACTGTACTCTTTATATTAAGTTCATAAATAATCTACAAATCACTGCTATTACAATTTCTAGCAATGTCGGCCATTAAAAAAGTGTATCACCTCAAAATATAGATATATTTATACAATTTAAACAAATAATAATATATATAATATAATATATAATAATGAAAGAAATAGGTCTAGAAGATAAGAAAATGATTTATCAAATGTTTTATGTGCTAAAATTTGGGGAATTTACAACAAACTCAAGTGATTTCATCGTATTGAACGAATTTTTCTGATTCAATGTCTTCTCTCAGCTGATCTAATTCCTCATCCGCGTAAGCCCGTTTCATGCCCCTCGGAAGACCCCTGCACGAGGTCAGATTAAGCTTTCGCAAAAGTAGACATTTACTCAACACTTTTCTGAGAAGATTATTGTAAAAAATAATTAGTTTTAAATTATAAATCAATTTTTGATACTTACTTCACAGACTCAAACGTAACTGAGGACCCACAGAGATCCATAAATACCAATTTTGAAGTTTCAGGATCAACGGTTAAGGCAGTAATTGCTAAATCTATAGCTTGGTTGATATGGTTATTCCAAGAAAGGTCTACTTCAATTAAGCTGTGCTTCCACTGAAACAAAATAAATAACAATGTAAATTACCGTCGATAATTCAAGTATATGTATTTAAAATAAAACCTTTTGCATAACCAATTCCAATTGGGCATCCATAGCAGCTGGACACTGAGACAAGAAAAGAGATTGCAAATTCCAAGCTGGAATACGAATCAGACTCGAAGTTGTAATTCGTTTACAACCGCGAACATCAAGTAGCTGCAATTCTTCTGATGACTTCAAAATCCTATACCAAATTTAAAATAATAATTAATAAAAAAATAAAAAAAATAAATATTCTTCACCTGTCCAAACCAGAATCCTCAATAGTAGATATAAATCCATCTCCTTTGCCAGCAATACTTAACTCTTTCAACTTAGGAAAGCCTCGAGTAGAAACCTAAAAAAATAATGAAGTATACAACAAAAACATCTCAAAACTAAAATTAATGATAAAAATAAATTTCCACACTTGTAAATGTAAAGGCACATTAGCAAGCCGAATTGAAGTGTTTGCAAGACGAAGAATCTGCAAATTCGGGCAACCCTCTTGCAGTTTCTCGATATTCAGAGTTATCACATCACGATTAGTTGTTTGAACGTTCGAAAAATCCAACGCTTGCAGTCGTGGACATTGTTCCTATTGAATTATATATCAAAAACGTCAATAACCCACTAAAAAAAAAATTAATACTCACAGAAATACAATTAAAAATCATTGGAACTCCAGTGACAGTGTTGTTGGCCATGGAAAAATAAACAATATTTTTGCCCAATTTACTCATTAAATATTTTAATGAAAGATGGGACACTGGATTTACTGCTCTGGAATAATGCTAATACATAAAAAAATAAATTATTTATTCTATTTCCTAAATAAACATGGCATTGTTTATCATTACCGCAATGTGCGATAAGTCTATTTTGGACAGATGAACACAGTTATCGGCCAATAACTTTACATCAGCAGCAGATAATTTTTTGCATCCTGATAAATTGATGTTAGTTAAATGCGGACAATTCTCAATAACAGCCTGCAAATTAATTGCATCATTATCAAAAAAAATATACCAAAACTTATATTTTTCTATTACTTTTATTCCTCGGGGTGTGACTGGCACACCCCATTTGCTTAAATTCAATTCCTTCACGTGGCTTAATCGATTTTTGCAAAGCCAGATGAATTTCTCTTCGTTTTTCACTTTAGATAACGACATGTCGACAGTTTCCCATAAACTGGAGTCGTAGGTAGCACGTTCCCATAAGGTACAAACTTTAGCTGCTCTGTTTAAAGCAAACAAAATAACTAAATTTTGTAGTTTTTTTATATATTTTATTAGAGCATACCTCTGCAGAAACAAAACTCCATCCGTACGAATAACAAGTTTAAATATTTTTATAAGAATCTCAGGTGGACTGGCAGTTCCCCAATAACTCGGGGCGTCGGAAACTTCATCTGGGAGATTGAAAGTTGTACAATGCGTTGTTTTTTGCTTTTTTGGTGATTTATCATCCTTTGGCTTCCTCTTCTTTCTTTTCTTTTCATTGGCTCTAAAGAATTTAATCGTGTAAAAAATTATCTAAACTATTTTTATTAATTTTTTTTGGTTACTTTGTGATCATTTCCTGAGTCTGCAATGGAACTGCAGCATTTTCTGGAGAAGTTTCTAAACCAGGAATGTAAGTTGCATCCCCAGAATCATCTGAAGGCCAATTTCCTCCATTAACAAAATATAAAACTTTGTTTTTGGGGTCAGTTTTTAATCCTAAAATACCCTTTTCCATGCTAAAACTATCAAAAACAATTAATAATTAATGATAATTAATAAAAACATGCAATTTTATTTTTACCTACTATAATAGTGATGTTATAAAGCACTTTTAACACGCTTTTCACCTTCAAAATTAGAGACAACAAAATTATAATCAAATTGGACGAATCTGCAATCAGCTATCAAATGAAGCGCAAATATGTAATTGACTTCATGTCCATTAACCTCTTCTTTGCTAATGCCGCTGTGTCAATACATTAGACGACATCCAGAAGAAAAAAGTGGCAATCTTCAAGATCACTGAAATTGTTGCATAATTATCGATTCAATCCGTAAAATCATCTTTAGTTCGATGTTCACACAGGCTTCCCCAGATGCAAAAATGTAAAAATCGGCTGGGGCTTCTATAGCGGGAAATCTCGCGGCTTCACACTTTAGTCTCGCACCAAATTGAAAGCGAGAAAAAGCTAGCACGTGATCAAAATGGACCAATCACGGCACAATGTCAGGATCTGGGGTTCAAAAAGGACAATCCCGAGATGATCCCGTTGCATGCACACAGTGATTGTGTGTAAACTTTTATACCGGTATAAAAATAATCAAAGAAAATAAGTAGGATGTCTGATGATGAAGAAATTTCGTTGCCGAAAAAGCAGAAAATTATGCATTTCGGCATGGACGAAGAGGAACCGATTCGGATATCTGGGAAACCGACAGCGGCTGAAATGAGTGAAGCGCTCAAGATAGGAATTGAGGCTGGAAATATAAATTTTTCCGATGGTACAATAATTAAACTGATTACTTAATTTATATTTATAACATTTTTTTGTAGAATATATGGAAATGGAGGAAGATGTGGGCAAAGAGAAACAAATCATGCTTGAAGAATTTGAAAGACGAAAGCGGGTAAACATAAAATGAGAGAAAAACATTATTACAAGTGAAAGTAAAACATTGAAACTATTTTAGGCACGTCAAATAAATGTTTCCACAGATGATGCCGAAGTAAAAGCCAATTTGCGGCAGTTGGGAGAACCAATATGTATATTAAAGTCATTTAATCACGTTTTTAATCATTAAAAAAAATTTATTATTTGTTTTAGGTCTTTTTGGTGAAGGACCAGCGGATCGAAGAGAAAGGTTGAGGCAGATTCTAGCAAGATTGGGCGAGGATGCTATTAAAAAAAGAAAAGATGAAGAAGAAGATCGACGACAACAGGAAAAAGAGGTATAAAACTGTAAATTAAAAACAAAAGACATAATTCTCATTACAAAATTTCATTTTACAGCATGAATCAACATGGTACCACGAAGGAACGGCCAATTTGGCAAACGCACGTTATTGGTTAGCTGAATACTCGATCAGAAAAGCGAGAGAACGATTGAGAAAAGCGCGGGAATTCCAACTCATTCCAGAATCCCAAAGAAATGCGAAACAACAAGAATTACACAAACGACTAAGAGTATAACACCTACATTAATCACTCTTTATTTTAAATTAACATTTTTAATTTTTTAATTTAGGGTCTAAATATATTTGCCAGTCAAATTGGCGACACACGACCAGTTTCATTTTGCCAGTTCAGTCCAAATGGCAAAATGTTAGCAACGACATCTTGGACCGGTCTATGCAAACTATGGTCTATTCCCGATTGCCAGCTAATCAAAACATTACGCGGCCACAACCAACACGTCGGCGCAATGGTTTTCCATCCCCAATCGACCATCTCCCTCTCCCCGAGTGTTTGCAACATGGCGTCATGTTGTGCTGATGGAAGCGTCAAATTATGGAACTTGGAGAGGTAAGAAAATCGGCACGAGTTTCGAAAAAGAAATCCTGCTATTTGTTATTTATAGCCTGACATCTTCCATAGTGAAAAGCCAGTGGCCAACATCGAGGGTCATGCACCGCATCGAGTGTCCCGTATAGCGTACCATCCATCCGGGAGATTTTTGGCTACTTGCGTGTAAGTTTCACGTTAAATTGATGATAGTTTATAAGTAATTAATAAATATTAATTTTTTTTTAGACATGATAATTCATGGCGTTTGTGGGATCTCGAAGTTAACGAGGAAATACTACATCAAGAAGGACACAGCAAAGCTGTTTATGATATTGATTTTCAGTGTGACGGATCGTTGGCGGTTACAGGGGGACTCGATGGATTTGGTCGAGTTTGGGACTTGCGCAGTGGTCGTTGCATAATGTTTATGGAGGGACATTTGAAGTCTATTTATGGCGTTTCATTTTCACCGAACGGGTAATGAAGTTATGTCATTTGACAAATTGGATGTATTTATTGATTTTTTAATTATTAGATATCATCTTGCAACTGGTAGTGAAGATAATACGTGTAAAATTTGGGATTTACGACGCCGTTATTGCGTTTACACCATTCCAGCGCATACAAATCTGATTTCGAGAGTTCGATTTGAAGGTAATTTTCATTTATTCATCTAAATTATTGAAAATATTGATTGAATTTTTTTTTCAGGCACAACCGGTCATTATTTAGTGACCAGTTCATATGATAATACAGTAAAGGTAAGTAACCATTACAAAACGTACAATTAATTTAAATACAACATAACTGCTTAATTCAATAGGTTTGGGCTCATCCCGGGTGGTCACCATTGAAAACTCTTTCAGGACATGATGGGAAAGTCATGGGAGTTGACATTTCACCTGATGGTCAGCTGATTGCCACCGCATCATTCGATCGCACATTCAAATTATGGACACCAGAATAACTCAATACATTTAAAATAATCTATTTTACTACTGTCATGGTTAAATAACTGAAATCATGATTGTTTTCAATTTGGACATAGCAGATACAATAAAAATGTTTTTACAGATATTTTACTCATTTCATGTTGATAAAAGAGAGAAAAAATAATTTTCTAGCCATTTAGGGAAGAAAATTTGTTATGATGTGTTCCTACTCTCTACCATATCTGACATGATAGTGCTGCCAGGGCTTGAACCAGAATTAGATGAATTACTATCTTCTCCGTCCATAAAGGTTTTCCTTGTTTTTGTTTCCATTAGGAATATATTCTCTACAGTTTTCTGATTGTGTTCGTCGATTCTATTAAATAAAAAATTGAATTAAATAAAAAAATTGAATTAAATAAAAAAATTGAATTTTTTATTCAAATTAAAGTAAATTTTGACGCCATAACAACCAGCAGATCATTCCCTATAAAAAAAACTTATTTTCTTTATAAAATCTCTAGATACTTTAAAATACAAAAGTTCGAATACCCATTAAATTTTAGAGCTAAAAAGTTGCGCATTCAAAAATTACTTCAAATTTTTAAACCAATCGGATTGTTACTAAAAAAAAGCATTAACCTATCGAAAATTATGCCGTCTAGTCCCAATGTTCGTAATAAAGTCATCACTTCCGGGTCATTATTGTCGTCGCCCCAGCAAAACATGACAAGATCGCATTCCTTGACCATGCAAACCAAACCATGGTCTTTAAGAATTTCTTCCGTGTGTACATCGATACCCTGAAAAAAAACATCAATTAATAAACGTACATTTAATGCCATTCAAAATTCCATACCAAAATGCCTGCACTTCGCGCGAAGTATGTGGCCATCGGGATCGAAATTGTACGTGTGTCTAAATATGGCGGCCATTTATCGGTCTGCCCTTGACTCAAGAAAAGAATCGGATATCTATTCTGCTTCAGCCGAACCCTAAAACAGAAATATTTATTATTATTTATTGAAAAATTCATTATTGACATTGAAAATTACATGTTGCAGATGTCTGGATGAAAACACGAGATTATGACTCGACGTGAACCAGCGTGTTGCATGAGAACTTTGAGAACTGTATCTAAGTAGAGATTCATTTCCGTTGGATTTTCCAGTTCGAATGTACCGTCCTAATTTAAAAATAATAAATTAGACTTTTTATATTAGCTCTATTTATAAATTATTTGTAATACTTTTCTCTGCATAGTCCATTTTATTTCGATGTTAAATCCAACATGCATAGGGATTTCTATGAGTGTTCGTTCTAATGTTGGAAACGAGGCAACATCATCTGGTTCTTCTTCTTCTTCTGGATGTTCTTTTAAACCATTCAGACTGTTATTCAGATGATTTTTTTCAGACACGTGGAAAACCTATGAAAATAAATCAATTTTTAAATGAAATAACTCGGGTAAAATCATCAAAAACAAACCTTCAACATTTGCAGTTGATTTAGAGTCAAATCTTTAAGCGGTATCTCCAACAAATCATGATCTTTTTGATTCCGTTTCTAAAAAAAAAATTGATAAATTTCAATTATTTCCTTTAAAAAATTACAATTTTAATCAAAATAAAACCTTCTTCATTGAAATGCACACGTGAAAATCGTGATACAAAACGGGGACGAAATCTTTTGACAACTGGACATCAAACTCGACGTAATCAGCGCCGTGTTCAGCGGCAAGTTTCAAAGACGCAATTGTATTTTCTCTCACCGTAGCGCAACTAAAATTTAAAACACCACTAATTCAATTAAAAATCAGAATCTAAATTCTTCATTTACTGTTTCGGAGGACTAGTGTACGAATTCCCAGCCCCTCTATGACCCACTTCTAACGGCCGTCTACCTCTATTCCAGTATTTTGAATAGGAAATCTGCATGTCGCAGTCATACCGCATTGGACGAATCACTAAATATTCAACTAAAAAACCAAATATTAAATATTTCAGGAATTTTAATATTAAAAAAAAAATCTATTCTACCTGTCAATTGACCTATTGGCTGCTGCTTTCGTCCTGTTATAGGCACAAAACTAGTGCCAAACGTATTCCGCAAAACACTTGGAAGAATATAGCAAAAACCGACATGTTTTGGCGGTGGGCCATTAGCAACAGTCACAGGATCATATAAGTAGAAGTCGACCATAAAAGCCTACATAAAAAGAAAAAGAAAATAGCAAAACGACCAAAATAAAAGAATAACAATACATTTTTTACTAAAATAGTAAAAATAAAAAAATACAAAATCTAATTCCTAGCTCATATCTTAAATTATCATTACTTATAGCAATTTGAATGTTTTTATAAACTATTTTGGATTATCTTGTGTAAATGTCAAGGACAGGAACACAAGATAAAACACAGAATTGACATTAACACTTTCTGCGGTCCTCAGATGGATGACATTTCTTAAAAATAAACTAATTCAGTTGACAATTTCTCAAAAAAATAAAAAAAACTCGCAGATTCTCTGGCAACGGTCCACTCTGGTCTTGTTTTGGTATTGTCCAATAAGGCTGTAAGCTAGGAATTGCAGTAATCAGCCACAAAAGGAGCGGTCAGTTGAGCGGCGAGTCTTCTGTTTTAAAGATGAGTTTACCAAAATCATACAATCTGAAATTGTAAAGAAAAGCTCCAAATTAATACCCGTTTTTTAGTTGCAAGATGAGATTCCTTCCATGAAAAATAAAAAATAAAAAATCAAAGTATACAATAATAAAAAAAAAAAAAAAAAAAAAAAAAAAAATTAAACAAAAAAATCTAGATTCAATCTATAATAGAAAACAATATTTTTTAAAAATCATATATATTTTTGCCAAAGAAAATTTATAAATTTTTTTTTGTACTTTTAAAAAATGTAGTACTAATTTTTTGTTCGTTTTGTTTGTTTTGGATAATTTGAAACAAAAACAAATTACATTCAGATTAGTAGTTCTGTAATAAAATTTTCATTGTATAAAATAACCGAAAAAATTTTTTCTTTATAATCAAATTTCACACAAACTTTAACGCTTACTATTGTTTCAGGACGTAACATTTGCGCCTTATAGACTATAAAGTCATCGGGCAAATAAACGTGACCAATCTGTGTTTGAATCCGAAATTCGCACTCATGCTCGTTCATCACCTAGAAATTAACAGAACATAAAAATATTGAAATGAAATGAAATTTAGGGTTGCCAGATATGTTTTATATAAGTTTTAGACTGAAAATTTAAAAATGCAATTTTTCTTGTCTAATACCATATTCCCATAATACCATATGTCGGTAAAGGCAAATCTGACCAGTTTTTGACAAGTAGACAACTGGTCAGTGGTCATTTTTCCGGCAGGCCGAAAATTCTAATCAGTGCTGTAAAACGTAATACTCACTTTATCCGGCATCCTGGTCAGACTCACCATTATCCAGCATGCCGTTATTTCCAATGGAATACAATATATATATAATAATTTTTGATGAAAATTGTACATTTAAGGTAAACATTGAATTTCTTCTAAGAAATGTCTTAGGTAATCTATTTTGGCAGATAATCAATTATTGTGTGTTGACTTTATTTACATTTGGCATCACAACCACTGAAATATGGAGCAATTCCAATAAACCTGTCCCGAACCCGCGGCTAAATCTTTTGGAATACCATTCCACACAAATGGCAACCCAAAATAAAATACAAAAATAAAAAAAATAAATAAATAAAAATTACCGCGATTTCTATCAGCGGCCACGTGGCAGTAACTGGGCCATTTTCATTCGAGTTGTCATCATCATCATCCTTTTTCTCCAAATCAACCGGTGTGACTTTAATATAAAACAACTTGTTCGCATATTGGGGTTTCCATATTTGAACAGGATTGTTATAGAACTTTAGTTGAATCACACTCTCTACAGTCAACCAGCCAGACTCAACTTTCCACAAAGTACCTTTAAAAAAAATAATAATAAAAAAAAAAACACATTAAAATTCCAACAAAAATATATTTATTACCATTCAATCCAAATTGCTCCACCATAGTCGTAGTTTGACCTTAAAAATATCTTATTAGCTTCAATCTACATAAATATTCTAAAACAACCTCAACCTACCATTAACTCCCAATATGCGTGGCCTAAAATGAGTTTCCCAACGACGCACTATCATATCAAGGTGACAGCGCTCGGATTGCGATTCAAGCATAACACAAACGAAATATCGATACTTAACCACGTCATTTGTAATAAACACAGAGTTACTCCATACTTCTCTGCAATTAAAACATAATTTATTATTGCATATCTTATTGCATTCAATTTTATCTTATCAATTTATCAAAATTTATCAAAGATTACGTTAAACATCAACAAATAAAAATGATAACTACACTTACCCGTCCATTCCTTCCGAGATTTTTTTAAGGCACAGGGCATTTTTTGGGTACCAATTTCCTAATTCTGGGCAATTACCGACGACACCCACAGTTTCCCCATCTGCTGTATCCAATTTGACCGTGAAAGTAAATTCTCTCGACTCCATCACGGGTTTAACCTTTAAACCAACGTTTATGTTGATTATAACGAAATCTGTAATGAAATAAAGATAATTATTCGATTCTTTCGGTTCATGAATATAATTAGGTTGCTAAAAATAACTCACGAGAATTTTGCTTGACGCAAAAACAGTTTGGAGAAGTCCGGCGTAAATGATGTGCAGATAATAGTGTAGCGCTGCCGACGCTGGCGTTTTATGAATAATAAGATAAGATATAAACTGGACTTAAAGCTGAATCGCACGACGGTGACTGGTGAAATAAAGAAATAGCGGAAACGGGGATGGTATGTTTATATGAGAATTGTTCGACCAATCGAGTTATAGAAATTTGAACACGCTTTATTGTCATAGGATGTTTATTGGTTAGAGTTTAGTCATGTGATGGGCGCATTGACTGCGTCATTTATATTCCAGCATAATGCAGTATTGTTAGATCTCAGAGAGAGCGCCACCTGCCACAGTTAATTTCATAGTTCGACGATCTCGGATGTAATTCTTTGAGGGCTACCAACGAGGCTACCAATTTCATTGTCAAGGAGGAAATAATAAATCGAAATTAAACTATTGAAACAGAAATGAAAAAGTAAAAGTAATTAATTAAATAACAAAAAAAATAAATTAATTAAAAAAAAATTAAATAAAAAATAATAAATTAAAAAAAAATTGAAGAAAAAAAATAATAAAATTAAAAAAAAATTGAATAAAAAATAATAAATTAAAAAAATAAAAAAAATCAATCAGAACCTTCCAATTCCTCCAATTTGCTCGAATATTTTTTTTGTTAAACAAAGATTGTGTCAAATTTCAAACAAAAATTTTCATAATATTT
Organism: Strigamia maritima; assembly: GCA_000239455.1. NCBI lineage: Eukaryota > Metazoa > Arthropoda > Chilopoda > Geophilomorpha > Linotaeniidae > Strigamia > Strigamia maritima. The sequence goes on along the minus strand of JH431916.1, from coordinate 5,327 downwards.
AATTTTGCTGCAATTTGATTTTTTTCCAATAAAATTCGAGATAAAATTTGAGATAAAATTTGAGTGCTCTCGTGTGCTGAGATTTTAAAAATAGTTTAAAAATTTTAAACAAGACACATGATCCGTAATCACCAATCACCAATAACTACTACTAAGCATGAAGCATCCTGTAGTCACGCACGAGGTCATCCACGCGCAAATTGCTCAAGGTCATGGTAAATAAATTAAAGCAGAAGTAAAGAAGTATTAAGATATCTCAAGATACAAAAAGAATATAAAATGTAATATCAGATATGCGTTTTTTATTTATACTATTCCACCTTTTCCTAAACCTTTTCCACATTTGGCTAAAGTGTCGTTTATGGGCACCTCTCCAATTTTGATAAAAATTATCCAGCAGACGTAGTTTTATGTGCAGATTCCGAATCTGCAATCCGTTTTTGTCGGAAACGCACTAAAATTCGATTTAAATTTCAATTTCCAGTCCACTTTACTTAGTAAGGTGAGGTCAGCTCACCGCAGCTGTTAGCCTAAGACATAAAAAAAGTGGACTGGAAACCGTAAAGGAAACTTTTATCCCACATTTAATTAGCAGGAAGAAATAAACTGCCAGCTGCCAATGTAGTGATGTGAGGTTATTAGCTAATAACTGCGTTCAAAATAGACTTCTCAATAGAATTCGTACAAGTTGCAATATTAATTAACTATAAAGTGTATTAATATTATTAATTATATATTTTTATGGATTCACATTTAATTGATGAGCAATACACATTGAAATACCTCATCGTGGTCACCCCTGATAAAGCCCGTTAGTTTCACATCACAATCTAGCTTACAAAAAGCTCTCTGGTAATGTATTTTCAAAACTTTGTGATTTGCATTTTATTCATTTATGTTTATCTTTAGTTTACTACTTCATGGTTTTATGGCCAGTTTCTTTTATATTCTTGTTATGTTTCCCACAAGAATTTTGTTATTGTAAGACTGATATTGCATTCCATTGTATGAGTGGAGCTATATAAATAGACAATTTGTAAAATAATTATTATGGGTTTGTATACTTTTGTACATAGTATGCGTGTTGCTTTAAAAAATATTCATTATTTAGATGTTATTTAGTGCTGCTTCCTCCTTATTTTGATTTCAAGAATTGGATTGTTTTCATTCAACATAAAAATAAAAATTACGGTATGAGAAAAATTGAAAAACCATCTGCACAAATTCAGGCAGAAAACATGCAAACAAATTTACAGAAAATTAAGTGATTAAAAAAAGTTGGTTTACTCCAAAATAACTTTCTTTTTTTGTGATATGTAATGTCTTTGAGGGAAAAAGATGTTATTTTGAATTAAATCAAAATTTTTATTCTATTCATTTGATCTTTTCTGCAAGTTTTCTGTCTGAATTTTCTCATAATTTTAATAAGAAAATGTTTTCATTGAATTATGTTTTTAGACTAATTAGACCAATGCTCTACAACTTAGTATTTGGTGCTAACTAAAACGGTTAAAAAGTTAAGAAAGCAATGGTCACTTCTAGAGGTCAAAAATCAAATTTTATATCGCCATTAACTTTGCTGTACCCACTTTACTATTCGACTATGCAAACAGATTTTTCCTAAGATGGACCATTTGAGAGAAATTGCAACTTAAAACCCTGTATCATCCGATCTAATTTTGTCTTCTCATATACCTCCATTTTGATCTACTTATTCACAAGGTTGACAATTTAAGTCAAATGCGGCCACTGAGGGCGCTGTTGCTGTCCGCCATTACGGTGCTGTATGCGTTCTATCGCGTTCAAAGCGTTCTATCTGCTTAGCGATAAGACAATCTATTCTACAAAATAAAACAAATTTTTAATAATATAATTATGTTTTGTCTCCTTATAAAATACGATCTCGAAGTTTAATAATATGGATATTAGTTCAGAAGTATAAGGCAATGCATTCGTTTAGTCGAAAGGTTGCTACAACTCAAAATTAAAATTAAAAAACACGAGATACTGGTGATGCATTGTGTACGAATATTATAAATTAAATTATTTTAGTTATTACACTCCTTCGGATAATAATAAATGCACACAAAATAATATGATTTTAAAAAGGGTTTGCAAACCCAGCCAATCTCCAGCCATGCTAAAAAACCTGTGCAGTCCGGACACCTCTCTAGTCCGGACACCGGACAAACCGAATTATCCCGTGCCTCTAAATTACCTGCTTAGTCCGAACAAACCAATTTTTGTCCGGACTGCACAGGTATTTTTGCATGGCTGGGTTCGGGCCCAGCCCATTGTGTCCGGACTGGACAGATTTCCGGTCGTGCTATGTCCGGGCCGCACAGGTACGACGTATGTAAATGGTATGACCCAATCGCAGCTATTACCTGTGTAGTCCAAACAAATGACTTTTGTCCAGACACCTGACCCGACTGGACACCTGTCCCGACCGGACACCTGTCCCGACCAGACACCTGTCCCGACCAGACACCTGTCCCGACTGGACACTTGTCCCGACCGGACACCTGCCCCGACCGGACAAAATTTTGCGCCCCAACTGCATCCGGACTGCACAGGTTATACTGTACATATATTGGAAAAGCTGTTGTTATTATTTAACAACAATGTGAAAATTGAAAAAGTTGATTGTTGGTAAAAGAAAAGAAAATAGACACGTGTGTTTAAGTTAAGACTAACAAGAGTGATCGAGTAGTAGTATATTTAACAAAAGTGCGATCCTTATATAGGATCCTTTAATTACAAAGGTGCACGTCAGGTGGACGTGGCAGGTCCGCCAATCAGGGATTGACAGATGATGCATGACGTGTTTTGACACGTCTATGCGACATGTGCGGATGACGTGGTCAACACGCACTTCCAACACTCCCCCTCAATCAGTGATGGGGACGAGACTTTAATTCTTCAGATGGCTTCAAGGCCCAGCTCTTTAGTGAACTGGTCATGCTTGGGAGCGAAGAGTCCCTTAGTTAGAATGTCGGCAGGCATAGCGTCTGTTTGGAGGAATTTGACCTCAATCAGACCGTCTTCATTTGCCTCCCTTATGAAGTGATATCTCACATCTATATGTTTGGTTCTCGAATGGAACACTGGATTCACCACGAGCTTTTCTGCACATTGATTATCGTTGAAGATAGTGATTGCTTCGTTTTTGATGAGTCCCAACTCATATAACACGTTTCCGAGGTAAATTGCCTCTTGTGCACTGTCAGAAAGTGCCATATATTCGGCTTCAGTTGATGACAGTGCAACTGTTCGTTGCTTTCGAGCTTCCCAGCAGATTGCTGCACCGGATAGTTTAAAGGCAAATCCTGTGTGCGAATGGCGGTCGTTAATATCACCTGCCCAATCTGCGTCGGCATATCCAGTTAACTGTTCATCTGATTTGGTAATTTAAACTAAGATTTGTGCTCCCCTTAAATAGAGCAATACTCGCTCCCTGCTTTTATGTGCGATTCATCGAAATTTGTATTAAATTGTGTCAATGTGCTAACAGAGTAAGCGATGTCAGGTCAGGTAAACACTGAAAGGTACATCAGTGAGCCAACAAGGCTTTGATAAGGAAAGTTGATGAACGGAGCGAATTACCTAAGCTGGGCGTTTAGTGTACAACTTTTACTCAAGGAGAAAAAATTTTTCGACTTAGTATCCGGTACAGAAAAAGAAAAGATGAAGCCAAGCTGAAAGAAATGAATGACAAGACATTTACTATTATTGGTCTGACGATTAAAACTAATCAACAGCAGCGGATCCGAATGGCAAAGTCAGCAAAAGAAGCATGGGATGTTTAGAAAAAATATTTCGAACCAAAGAATCCGTTAACAATTGTCAAGTTACGACAGGAATTATATACAACGAAAAAGTCAAGCTCAGAAACAATAGAGCAGTATATTACGCGGATTTAGAAGTTTCGGAAAAGCTAATAAATAGCGAGAGACAATTTCTGACAAAGAATTAGCGTGGGCAATCCTATGTGGTCTACCAGCTGAATACGAAGGTCTGATAATGAGTATGCATTCAATATCAGCAGAAGACTTCAAGTCAGAAAAGATAAGAGAATTATTAATGACCGAGATGTCGCGACGCGGGATCGAAAACAAGAATTCGACTGGACCAACGGTGCTGTCAGAAACGCTACAAGAAAGATATAAAGTGTTACAACTGTAACAAAATGGGTCATTATGCCAACGAATGCCGAAACCTAGGAAGACAAGAAAAATACACAAGTCTGACAGCAAAGAATCGAAGGGCACGAGAAGAGCGTTGTCGGTGTGTGCTGTCTTTGGCGGCAGAAACGAATGGGTATTAGATTCTGGTGCATCAGATCACATTTCATCGGTTAAAGGAAAATTTACCGACATTGTCGAAAAACCAGGACAAGTAGCCACAGCGAACGGGACCCTCTTGAAAACGGAAGGAATTGGAACCGTTAATGCGGACATGAAATTTCGAGGACGAGTAGTACCAGTAGCGCTGAAAAATGTACTTTACTCACCTGATGCAAAAATGAACTTTTTGTCAATAGCACGACTCGAACCCAAAAATTTGGAAGTCTGTTTCAAGAATGGAAAAGGACAGGTCATAGATCAAGATGGTTCAGTAATGCTAGAAGGACTAAGGAAAAAAGAAATTTACGTGTTAGAAGAAATTTCCGACGGAACAGCATTTGCGGTGCAAAACGATGAAAATGCGATATGGCATCGGCGTTTCATGCATGTGTCGTCGACAAGTCTAGCCAAAATGGCAAAAAACGACGTCGTAGAAGGCTTAAAAATTAACACGAAGACGTTGAGAAAATGCAACAGCTGTTTCCAAGGCAAATCAACACGGAAATCTTTCAAGACAGAGAGAAGATTGTTGTCCGATGAGAAACTGGACATCGTACATTCTGATTTAGCAGGACCATTTAAAGTCAAGAGTTGAGGAGGATGTAGATTCTACATGACATTTATTGATGACAAAACCAGAAAAACTGATATTTATTTTCTGAAACATAAGTCAGAAGCTCTGGAAAAGTTTAAAGAATACCAGAAAAGAGTTGAAGTTTCAACAAAAAGGAAAATTAAGACGCTACGAACAGACAACGGCCTGGAATATTGTAATAAATCATTCAGCGACTATCTGAAAAATATTGACGTAGTACACCAACGAACTGCAGTGTATACACCACAGCAAAATGGAGTCAGCGAGCGAATGAATCGAACAATACTAGATTTAGTGCGATCTAGCTTGATAGATGCTCGTCTACCTGTCAATTTCTGGGCGGAGGCAGCTCAGACAGCGGTCTACATTCGAAATCGAGCGGTGAC
>JH431915.1:389485-430229 GCA_000239455.1 Strigamia maritima | reverse complement strand
TTTTTTTAAAAATTTTTTATTTTCACTACCGTATTTGTTCTATTTTTTTATTTTTTATTTTTTCAGGTATGGGAAGGTTCGGTTACGGTGATTACGACGAAGCATTTGGCGGTCGTGGATGAGGACAGTGTTGCTCAAGATTTGCATTTCTTATTATCATCCGTTAAAAACGGTCACGTGGCTATAAAAGACAATACCGAGACTGTGATTACGAACTTTACTCAAGTGGACATCAACCACGAAGCTGTGGTTTACGTACATTCGGGTTAGTAAGAAAATATTTAAAAATTTTTTTTTTTAATTTTAATTTTTTTTTGCAGATTCCAAGGATGTTTCATCAGCGGGATTCTATTTCCAAGTGACAGACGGCATGAACATCGGCTCGAGACAGTTTTTCGCCGTCAGTATCAAACGGATTTCCCTGAAAGTCGTGCGGAAAGAAAAATTGTACGTTTTCCCAAAAGTGAAACAAATCATCACCGCCGAGAACTTACTCGTGACCACGAGTGACAACAATCGCAATCGACCGATCAGGTTCAACATCACGACGAAACCGCAACTCGGCAGGGTCTTATTACGCGATGCGAACCGAGACGAACTGGTCGAAGTGGACAGCTTCACTCAGCTGGATGTCAACTCGAGCGCGTTGGTCTACGAACACGTGAAACCATTTCCAGATTTGACGGCGTCCGATTCCTTTGTGTTCGATATCGATTGTCCCTTAACGTCGCCCCTGTTGCAACAAGAGTTGCACATGGAAATTTCTCTTCTAAAAATTAACTCGGACAGCTTACAACAGTACGTGACGACCCGCGATGTGCGAGTGAAGGAGGGCGATCGGGTCGTGATCGAGCAAGGAAACCTGAACACCTCGCGTTTGGCCCAGGTCTTGAGCGAAACGGATCATTTGAAGTTCGTGCCTAATATTCACATGGTGATAACACAAGTTCCTCGACACGGCATTTTCCAATTGCACGGCGAAAACGGGACGCTGGGCGCCAGTTTCACGCAGAGCGACGTCAACGAGGCCAAGTTCGTTTACGTGCATGACGACTCGGACACGCTCCGCGACTCGGCCGTCTTCACCATTTATTTGGACAGTTCGGAGTTCGGCGGCACCGACGCCGTTTTACTCAACACGTCGCTCGATTTCACCATTGAACCCATCAACGACGAGAAGTTCGAGTTGATCACCAAAACGCCGCGAGTCGAAGTTGTCCGAGGACAGAAGGTGGCCATCACCGCCAGTAATTTGAAAACCGTCGATCCCGACACGGCCCCGAACGAAATTCGCTACGATATCATCACTCCACCCAGCAGTGGCCGGCTGCGGATGAAAGACGAGCCGGAACAGCCCGTGCAGATGTTTACGCAACAGGACGTCGATGATGGCAACTTGTACTACGTGCACGACGGCTCCGAAAATACGGTCACTTTTTATTTCAAAGTTTCGGACGGTGTGTTTAGGGCGGTTTATCGAGTGTTCAACATCCACGTGTTGCCACTTTCGCTGAAAATGGTGAACAACTCACTCATCACTCTGCCCCAAGCGACCACGGCCGTGTACCTCAAATCCTCCAACGTGGGCGCCTACACAAACGGCAACAGATCTCGTTTGTTTTACAACGTGACGACACATCCGAAACACGGCATGCTGCTGTTGCACGACGAGAGCGTGTCCCAGTTCGGCCAATCGGACATCGACGCGGAGCGGGTGATTTACATGTTGGTGGAGAAAGGGGTGAGCGAGGACTCGTTTACAGCGAGCGTTTCGATCGAGGAGAAGGTGTTGAAGGACGAAACGTTTCATATATCGGTGACGCCTTTGATCGAGCAGAGGGACTACCACATGCCGTTGGGATGTCGGGTCATCCTAACCCTTGCCTTTCTCAACGCCACGCGGCTCGCTCAACAGACCGCCAGTATCCCGCAGTTCACGCTCACCCGTCAGCCGAATTTCGGCGTTTTGAAGTTGCTGAAACGTCATCGACGGCCGAAACGAGACGTGCAGACGGACGGAATCAATCATTTCACGCACGGCGACGTGATGAAGAGGAGGGTTTACTACGAATTCATCGACGGTGCTCAACATTTCACTAATGACAGTTTCGCCTACAAATTAACCGCCGTCAATGTACCGCCGGCGCACGGTCAGTTCAACTTCATCTTCCACCCAGCCGGCACCATCTTGCCGGACTTGGTGACTGTCGAGGAGGTGTTGAAGGACGACAGGAACATGGAAGAGCGAGGCGGCAAAAAGAGGTTCGGTGCGGCGGCCACCACGTCGATTTCGCACACGTCGAGCGTGAGCACGTCGAGTCCGGCGGCGGCGGCGGCGGCGGCAGCGGCGAGAGTCTGCACAGTCCTCACATCAGCAACGATCATCTTATCATAATCGGGGTAGCGGTCGGAGTGATTTTGTTAGGTATCATCATCATAGCCGCGGTCAAGTGCCGGACGCATTGCAAGAAGGAGAAGAAAAAGAAGAAAACAAATACGAAAAATGGCGGGCCGGCAGCTGCCAATCATTACGACGGTCGAACCGACTGCGACCAGCGACCGGACATTTTAGAACAGCAGTCGCGCATCAGTGACTATTTGAACGACGAAGTGCCTTCCATTAGCAGTCGGAGCGGACCGACTTCGCCTAAATTGCGTCCCTCGTTGGCGGGACTCCGACGCGACATGAGTCCGTTAAGGATAACCCCTTCGCCCAGTCGAGATGAAGAATGGCTGGAGATCAGCTCAACACTGCCCTCGTGCAAAGTGACTCCTTTAGGGCCGCACTCCGGCCATTTGGAGACGAATGAAACGACATTAAAGTATCCGTATGGGATGCTCGAGCCTCATGACATTGATGAGTGGGGTTTGTACGATCACAGCGATTTACGGTTTCAGCGGCCGCAGAATCCCATGCTGAAAAAAAATCAGTATTGGGTTTAACACTTGTTCGAAATTAGGAAAAAAGATTAAAGAAAGAAGATAATCTAATCACTCGTTATTGATCTCCTATGGCAGCTGATCAGCTCATTTCAGTTTGTGCATTATTTTTGCCGTTTGCTTTCTATTCTGCTTCTGTTTATTATCGAGTCAAATGACATGTACGATCTAGTAATACGAGAATGGACAAGGGTGATTTTTGCTGCGTTGCCAGTGCCAAATCAAACAAAAATCGAACTTTTTTTGCTTTAATATGTTTGTTATTCTGTAGCGCCAGCAAAAGCAAAATTTCTATGAACCAAGAAAATGGCTCGTTTATCTCAATTATCGTACGCAACAAATCGAACATAGTTCCTAATCCGAGTAATTCCCTCACCCTTATCTATTCTCGGTGCTATTAAAGTGTATTGGCAAAATAGTTCCTTACGGGGTTTATTAAGATATTATTTGTTGGATTTGATCTCTCTCTCTCTCTCTCCACTCTCACTCACTACGAGATTGTGCTACCGTTCTGTTACAAAGAATTTAGTTGATTGAGAAATTTCAATTTTTTCTCTATTTTTTTAATAGGGTGCGATTGGAAGGTGATTATTTTTCTTGACAATTTGTACGTTTACTCAATTTACTCGTTTAGTTTGCGTTGCGGTTTGTGTATTCATTGCGTGTTATTTATTTATTTATTTATTTACTTATTTATTTACAATTAATTATCATTTTTTTATTTATAACAGTTAGGTGTCATAGGATTGTACAGTTTGAAATAAATTTATACGAATTATTAATATTAATGTTTTCTGCAAACTAGAACTTAACTATTCTTATGATTTTCACTACTTGTTGGCCGAAGAAAAAAGAAACTGAACCAGCAAACTCCAATGAGATGCTTATTTTGTTTAGCTGCTCCATGTCCAACACCTGATATTTGTCCTACACGTGAAAATCAGGGACTCGTCTCTGCACGCAGGCAAAATATTTTCATTTGAATTTTATGACACTACCGTAATGTTTTTTTCTATTTCAGCGCGAATGTAAGAGTTTATATAGCGGCAAGCACGGATGCCATCTATGATGAAACATTTGAAACTACTCGTAGTTTAAAAAAGTTACTACAGATGGTCCTGGTAATAAGCGAAAATTTGCTGTTTGAAATGATTATTATTTTAGTTATTACTGTATGTATGTATTTCTTTGCCGAAAACAAATTTTAGTTTTTATTTAAACATTTTGACGAAATTATACTGCGAGACTAGAGCACCGATGCCGCCATCTTTTATGAAAAGTTGCACGACGTCGACGTTGCCTGCTACGAAGGGGGACGAAGATAAGAGAAATAATGACGGGCATAACTTTACGTCGTAAACGGTACGGAAACCGGTTGAATCAATCCAAAAGTGTACGGTCCCTCTTTGGTTTCTTTACCTTCGGAACCGAATGAAATTAGTTCAAGAGCGGATTAAAAATGGCGCACACTTAGTTGAATGAATTTTTTTATCAATTTTTCGTCAACAAAACTCATTCTGAGACGACATGTCATCCCCGAGCGATAAGTATGAGAGTCCGTATAGAATGCAATTTTTTTACAATCCTTTTCAACTTTTCACCGATTTTTGGAGAAACAACGAACTTATTATGAATCGAGAAGAAATTTGACGAAATGAATGGTGAAAACATACTTGGACATTGTGAGATAGACCATCGTAGTTTCTTCGTAGAGGAAATTCGCCGAATTTCGTCTATGAAGTGAGATTTGATTGATTTATTTTATTTTATAATTGATCGATTGCCTTACTCAGTTGATAATGAATTGATTTGTTCATGCAATAAGGTTGTAAATAGAAAACTGATAATGCTTACAAAGTATCCAATACAATAGGATCATTCGTCATAGTCGATTGGATTGGGACGTGACAAAACCTAGGGGTACCATGGGGTACCCACCCCATGGTGTAGTTTAGGGTAGGGGTACCCCATGGTGTAGTTTAGGGTAGGGGTACCCCATGGTGTAGTTTAGGGTAGGGGTACCCCATGGTGTAGTTTAGGGTAGGGGTACCCCATGGTGTAGTTTCATTGGGTACCAGAAATGATCAAACGATCAAAAATTATTTTTGCAATTTATTTTTTTTAATGTTTTTTTTTCTTCTTTTATTTATGACTAAATTTACATGAAATTATGAAAATGAAATAAAAATATTACATCAGAAAATTTAAATATTATAAAAATTGAATATTAAATATCACAAAAATTAAATATTAAATATTAGACGGTTTGCGCTTTCACAAACGTAATTTTTTTAATTACGAATGTTAAATAAATACGAGATTTTAAAAATAAATCTCGTATTTAATTTAACATTCGTATTACGAATATACGAGATTTATTTTTCAATTCGTTCATATATTAGTTGATAATACGAATGCTCTGCACATGCGCAGTGTGCACAAAACTTTGCACATGCCCATTGTTCTGCAATTTGAAGCGTGCGCGGCATCCATCTTGAATTTCATCGGCTCGTTGTATTTTCGGTAGTGTTTAGTCATCCAGGTTAGTAATTTGTTTGCAAATAACTATTTTTTATACAAACATGCCATTTAACACACATAATTTACACTAGAATATTACAATTTTTGAGCAAGCCATGTTTCTTGTTCATTTGTTTATTTTGTTTCGTTCGTGTTTGATTGTTTGTGCAAGCGCAATCTGAAACAATTTTAATAATTACGAGACACGAGATAATTAATAAAAATGAATTTATTTCATATTTATTAATTATCTCGTGTCTCGTAATTAAATCTCGTTCGTGAAAGCGCAAACCGTCTATTATAAAAATTAAATATTAAATATCACAAAAATTAATAAAAAATTATTTATAAAAACAAACAGTATCAGGTCAAAACCTCGCCGGTTTTAACCTCACCAACAATAATCTCGTCTGACTTAAATCTAGCCGGCAAAAACCTCGCTTGACAAATACCTTGCCTTAAAAACCTAGCTCGACATAACCTCGCCTCAATTAACCTCGCCAGATTAAAAAAATATCAATTTTTTTTAAAAATTTTCACATTTATATAATTTTGTAATAAGATTCAAATATTTAATTATTTTATGGATCCATTTTTTAATGGTGAAACAAGGTTAAAAAAATTTTCACATTTCTTAATCTGGGGAGGTTAAGTGAGGCGAGGTTATGTCGAGCTACGTTTTTAAGGCAAGGGTATTGTCAAGTGCGATTTACGTTGGCAAGGGTATTGTTGAGAGGTTTTTTGTCGCCTAGGCCTAGGTTTTTGTCAGCCAGGTTGAGCGGGTGAGGTTATGGCCTGGAACAAAACAAACATACATTCCATTCATCAATCAATCGGTTCATCCTAAATAATAGAAATAAATTTGAGTAAAAAAGTAATCAGAAATAAAAATTATTTATACTTACATCACTTGATAATTCTATAAGTTCAAATTCTGATGATTGCTGGTTTGTCTGTAAAAGTAGTTTATAGTTGTATTTATTTATTTATTTATTTATTTATTTGTTTATTCATAATGTTATTTATTTGTTCAAAGAAATTAATAACTTACCATGTCAAAACTAGATGCTGAGGTGATCACTGGTAGTTTTTGAGCATTACTGGCATTACTCACTCCAGGGATTTCTCGAAAACGTGATGAGTGAAAAAATATGTTTTAGGAAGTAGGTTTGTATTTTTCTTATGAGTTAGTCGTGGGGATATTCTTGTATTTATTATTTACATTTAGAATTTTCTAAAAATCATCTAAAAATTGAATTTTTGGTACCCCATGAAACTACACCATGGCGTACCTCTACCCCAGGTTTTGTCACGTCCCGATTAGATTAATATTCTAAATTTTTAGAAATTTATTTCGATTTCGTTTTTGATTTTTAATTATCAACGCAATCTTGATTTAACAAGAAAATGACGAGAAAATTTAAAACTAAATATAAACAAGTGAAAAATTTCTATATGAAATCAAAGTTTGTATGAAATCAAAATCAAAAACTAATTTAAAAAAATTTGTCTGTCTTTTCCAATTACTCTAAACTTCCTGTCATTTTTAAGACTCGTTTATATTTAGGGCTATTTTATTTTCTCGCTTACATTTAGGGCTATTTTATTTTCTCGCTTACATTTAGGGCTATTTTATTTTCTCGCTTACATTTAGGGCTATTAGAAATTTTTAAATTTTAAATTTTAAATTTAGAAATTAAATAGAAATTTTTATATATTCCAGATGACGCTAACGAGTAACGACAATCCGGGCCTTTACCGGAGCCAGGGCGCACGAGAATCATCTATGATGAATAGAAGCTAGGCAACTACTCGAAGAAAGATGGCGCTTTTAAAACATTAAGGAAAAGGAATTTATTAAAAGTAGAATACTTTCTGTATAACCTGTGCGGTCCGGACACCTGTCCAGTCTGGACACAATAGAGAGTTTGCGCCACGGCATTAAACCTTATAGTTATGAGTTAAAACCTCATAACTATAATCATAAAAATGAACAAAAAACAAGCGCTTGCGCTGACAAAAAAGATATACTTATAGTTACAGGAAAGTGGTTTAGAAAACCTGTACAGAAAGCCAGTGTTGTTTATAAAACCTGTACAGGACAAATCTCAATCATCCACAACAAAATAGAACAAAACCCAATGCAATAACACAAAAAATTCATCAAAACATGACAAACACAAAAATATGTAATAAAACCTTAGTGATTTTCTTGTTTAAGTCCCAGTAATCATATTTTGAAGTTTTTTGGAGTGGATGGCATCATTTAATCGGATATCAATCCTAGAATCTACCGGTCTATGGAGTTTTAGAAAATTCGTCGTTGCCATTTGCAATTGTGGGCGGGACTAGTTATAACGGGAAGGCTTCGGATTGGCTCCACTATTTTTATATCGATCGTGCAGGAATTAGAGTTATGAGGTTTTCCTTACAGTTATGAGTTTATAACTCATAACTATAAGGTTTAATGCAGTGGCGCAAACTCTCTAATGGCCGAACCCAGCCAATCTCCAGCCATGCTAAAATACCTGTGCCGACCGGACAGAATTTTGCGCCCCAACTGTGTCCGGACAGCACAGGTTATACTGTATGTAAGTAAAATCGGTGATTCAAGAGATCAAGGAGATCAAGACGTAATTATTTTTGCAGATGACAGATGACATCTATGAGAAGCGCATAGAGAAGTGAATAGAAGACGGGAGTCATCGAGCTTGACTCGCAGGTGCCGTACAGATTATTGATTATTTCTGATTTGTGTGGTTCGGAATTAAGCCATTATTTATTACACATAAAAGTATTTGGGTAATTCTAATTCAACAATTGATGACAACAACAGTAGTGCTGGCAGAGATTTGGAATGACTTTCGAGCCAAGTGATATAAGTCGATATTATTCAACACGAATCGCATCCAAGCATCCGGTGGGAATGCTCAAAGAAATAAATTGAAGAAATTTAATAAATACTAGTTGCAGTCCATTACTTTGCAACAAAATTTTACAGTTAAAACGTTTGAAATGTCCACCTAAACAACTCCCGCACTCCTCCACTCCTTTCTGCATCTCGAGCATCTCCCCATCTCACCATCTAAGGTTTAGTTGAGTTATTGGCAAATCAGTTTTTGTTTTTTCTAAGGTAGAATCAAGTTTCACTTTAATCTTTGATCATGAATAAACTATACTTTCTATGGTACAGTATAGTTCTAGAAAGCAAAGATGGGACAAATTTGACAAAACTGAGTTTAGGCTGGCTCATATCTTGGAAACCATAAGAGAGAGATGCAACATAACCAGTAGTGTCATTTTCTAGCAAGTTTTGTCAAAATCACTTTTTTTTGCTTTTTCATAACTTTGAATTGAAGAGATGTACCAAGGGTAGAATCAATTTTCACTTTAAGGTATTGATGCAATCAACATTTTGAGCTTGAATAAACAACCTTCTCTAGGGTAGTTTTTTTCTAAAAAGCAAAAATGGGGCAAATTTTTGATCAAAAATCAGTTTTTTGCTCATAACTTTTTTTTGAAGAGATGTACATACCAAGGGTAGAATCAAGTTTCACTTCAAGGTATTGATGTAACAACTTTGATTTTGATCTTGAATAACCAACTTACTTTTGTGTCATTATAATGTTGTTTTTTTGTATGGCGACCATTTTCGTAGACATGAGGATGGAGGTGAGGTCTGATGTTTGAGTTTTCTTTATTTTGAAAAAGAGTCATTAGGTTTTAAATGTTTTGTGTTTTGGTGGGGGGGGGGGGGGGTTTGGTCTTTGCGCATGCGTAATGATGACTAGGGTTTTTGGTGTGGAGCGGCGATTAGATTAGACCTGAATGAAGGTCTTGGGTTTTTTTTAAATATTTAATTATGGTGGAATGCGAGTTTGTGAGGTTGGAAATGTTTTTGACATTTTAATGGAATTGTTTTGTTGTTGTTTAAATTTTAGTTAGCGAAGCTCTATAGCGGTGCGACGGTAGTAATGGTCGCCATTTTTGTCGATGTTGTATTGCCACAGAATAATACAGAATGGACACTTGCGCCTTACTTCCGCTCCAGGGTTGCGCAGTGCATTGTGGGATATCCCCTAGCGGCTTGCGTGTAGATATCCATAGATATCCATAGCAAACGCACGCAAAAGGCTGATTGTTCAAATATATTAAATAATGAAAAAGATTGATTGTTGTACAAATATATTAAATAATGAAAAAGATTGATTGTTGTACAAATATAATCAAATTCAACAAAATTATATCGATTAATTAATACAAATATCGATTAAAATCCATTCAAAAAAAAAATTTAACTTTATTTAAATTTAAATTATTGATTACACTTCTTACTTTCGTTTATCATAACCAAATATTTCACATATATGTTTTGAAAAATCCTCCATCATCATTTCCCAGTCCATCAACAAAAAAATCATCCCATTTCATCAACTTTTTTGTCGTTGTCATCATTAAATCGGCGTTTTAGATGCGAATTTGGTCTGTACATCGTCGGTTCTCGTCTCTCATTTTGTCCATTCATCGCCCGCTGTCTGTAGATCGAATCATTCGCGAACTTGGAATGGCGAAAGGCGTTCATCTCGGACCTCCAAGTGTCATTTGCGAATCTGTGGGCTTATTCACTCATATCAAATCTCTCGGCGGGAATTCTTTTCATTCGAGTGATTTTACTGGATCGCAGTCTAGGCGGCGGCAACATTTGCTTTGCATTATTATTCTTGGATTGTGCTGCCACTTATCGGTGCTCTCTACTTATCGGAGTAGTGATGTCACCGAAGGGCCTTTAGTTAATTTTGGCGGTTCTAGTCGCAATTTAGTCACAGTCATCGTGACGTTTTTAACGTTGGCTTTAACATTTTGTGCTCGTCATCGCGAGAGATAATGACGGAAGGGCCTAATTTTCTAAAAAAACTTAAAAAATTGTTTAAAAGAATTTATTTTTCCTTGTTTTGTCATTGAATCTACGTTTATCCGGTTGTTGGTGCATTGGAGTTGTTCATCTGTGGTGGTGGATTTTTCTGGAACCATCATAGCTCCTGACAACATCATAAAATTCTGCTTTTACCGCTTGTTGCTTCAATTTTGCCAGCCATTTCAACTTTTGTTACACGCAAGTCGCGTGAGGGCGACACTGATTGAATCACGTGACCTGAGACAACAAAGATCAAAGACACCGCCCCAGAGTGTCCATTCTGTATTATTCTGTGGTATTGCCGTTGTGAGAAATCTTTGAGCTGTTTCGTCGCTTTATATGGTTTAATATTTTAAACTGTGTCGATTTGAGGTAATCTACGGAGCTTATCTCGAATATTATAACGTGAAAGTCGTGTTTAACGCCAGGAAATCGTAAAATGTGAAAGGATTTTGTGGTTGGGAATGGAAGTTTTGAAGTTTTTAACGTAAAAATAGAGATGTGGTGTTTTTTGGAAGGTAATACATGCCTAAAAATGCTCGAAATGCTCTTAAAATGCCCAAAACTGATAATAAAGTTTAAACATAAAATATCTAATAAATGACGAAAAACTCTTTTAAAATGTCGAAAAAACGACTAAAAATTCCTCGAAAATGTTCCATAATAAACAAAAATTAAATGTTAAAGTAATTTAAAATTTCCATTTAATTAAATTCTATTTTTATACATTCCAGATGACGACAATGTGACTGTGGGATCCACGTGTGGGACCTTTACCGGACGTGATCCAGTTAATGACCACGTTAGCAGACCACGCAGTGCCAGCGGACACACCATTGTGTGTCCGTACCATTGTGTGTCCTCCATTTCCTTTATCCCAACTCCTCATTCCTCCATTTCCTTTACCCCAACTCCTCATTCCTCCATTTCCTTTATCCCAACTCCTTATTCCTCCATTTCCTTTATCCCAACTCCTCATTCCTCCATTTCCTTTATCCCAACTCCTCATTCCTTCATTTCCTTTACCCAACTCCTCCAAGTCCTTTCTTTCTAGAACTTTATAGTAAAGAGTAATAAAATAAATTCATAAAACCAATTTATTGAATTCATTCTTTTCATGTGCAAAAACATGATGAAAAAATTGACTTCTGCAAAAGTATACAGAGAAAAGACAAGAATGTAAATGTAATAGGAGAAGAGAATGTAAAAATGGGAGAAGAAGGGGAGGAATGTAAGAATAGGAGGAGAAGAGAATGTGATAGGAGGAGTGGGATAGGAGAAGAAGAGAATGTGGGGATAGGAGAAGAAGAGAATGTGAGGATAGGAGAAGAGAATGTAAGGATAGGAGGAGAAGAGAATGTGAGGATAGGAGAAGGGGGATAGGAGAAGAAGAGAATGTAAGGATAGAAGGAGGAATGTAAGGATAGGATAGAAGGAGGAATGTAAGAATAGAAGGAGAAGAGAATGTGATGATAGGAGGAGAAGAGAATGTGAGGATAGGAGAAGAAGGAATGTAAGGATAGAAGGAGGAATGTAAGGATAGGAGAAGAAGGGGAGGAATGTAAGAATAGAAGGAGAAGAGAATGTGATGATAGGAGGAGAAGAGAATGTGAGGATAGGAGAAGAAGGAATGTAAGGATAGAAGGAGGAATGTAAGGATAGGAGAAGGGGAGGAATGTAAGAATAGAAGGAGAAGAGAATGTGATGATAGGAGGAGTGGGAATGTAAGGATAGGAGGAGAAGAGAATGTGAGGATAGGAGAAGAAGAGAATGTAAGGATAGGAGGAGAAGGAATGTAAGGATAGAAGGAAGAATGTAAGGATAGAAGGAAGAATGTAAAAATAGAAAAAGAGAATGTAAGGATAGGAGGGACATGGCAGAGAATTGGATGAGAAATGAAACTTGGAAAATGCACTCCAATCGCACAATAAAAACCAATGCAACTCACACCTACTGTCTAACACGAGCCTTGTCAACCACGACATGCGAGGAGGCGTGGCATGCGATGATGGAATGGATATGAGAAAGAATGACTTCAAATAGTAACGAAAGGAATGCAAACAGAAGGAATGGATGGGAGTAGGGAAAGGATTAAGTGGCTTGGTCAAAAGGATGCGAAGGTAAAGAAATAAAAAAGTCATACTTACTATTAAAAAAAACACAAAATAAAAACATAACAAACATTTCCATTTTGGAACAATAAAATCGAAAAAAACATAAAAATAAATACTTCCAAATACATATAACAGCGATAAAAATATAAATGTTTACAATAAAATATTTTTTCAATTTTTTAAAATTTTTATACAATATGAAGGATCGTTAAAAGTTAGTCGTCGTGGGTTGTGGTGTTATTTAATCGATAAAACTTTCTAAATACATGAAAAAAAGTTATATGAATACAAATATACTAAATTATTCAGCAGCTCAAAACTAATCAGAAAACAAGATACTTCACAGGCCTAAATGATAGGCCTAAATGATAGACGTAAATATGGACTAAATAAAATTAAAGAACGAGCATGTGACAAAAAACCTATGAATACGTAATGAGCAATTTTGCTCGCATTGACAATAATTTTTAACATTGGAAAAAACGCTCCTTTCATTATCACGTACTTTTCATCATAGATGAAAAGAGAAAAATATTTTGTTTAAATTTATTAAGTCAAAAAGGCCAAAGTGTTGTGAGTGATCATGGTAGATCATCTGGTGATATCTTCAAAAAAAAGTTATGAGCAAAAAACTGATTTTTGATCAAACATTTGCCTCATTTTTTTTTTAGAAAAAAACTACCCTAGAGAAGGTTGTTTATTCAAGCTCAAAATGTTGATTGCATCAATACCTTAAAGTGAAACTTGATTCTACCCTTGGTACTATAACACGTCGGCTTATAAATCGATGTTATTTTCGCGTTTGAAGGACGAAAGCCGTTAGAGTGGGAGAGCCCTTGGTTGAGTGTGGCCCTGAAAATGCATTTCGAACAACGGTGGAGTTCTGGATGCGCCACACCCTATGTTACACAATAAATTTCAGGAAAGCTTAGGTTAAACTAAAAAAGGAACCGACATAAGAAACTCAATGATCTATAGCCAAGGGGGCTAGATGTTAGAGCAAAACAAGTAGGAGACAAGATGGCTGTCACACTACAAGCCTGGTTGACCTTGACTTGACACTACTATGTTCTCAGGTGTGTTAAAGGAATTAAAGAGAGCTAGCAATACTATTTCCTAACCTGGACAGGGAACAATGTCAACCAGGACCATAAAAATGCATAAAGGATAACAGAATAGGCTTACAAGGAATGCATGAAACTCAGAAAGGTGACATTCACTAAAGGTGAAAGGGTTGACAAAACAACACCCCTAATGGTGGCTGGTTAGAGCCTGATGTGTTAGGATCGAGGTCCAAAGTTGTTGTGTCTGCTCCTGAGCTAGAAAGCTCCTGAGGTAACATCAGAATGCTGTGATTGGTTGCCAGAAAGAGAGGAAACCAATCAGAGCATGACAGCACAACCAAGAAATAATTGGTATGCATAACTCAGAAAGTGGAGCAACGGACCTAACTGATTAACCAACATCAGAGGAGGGAGAAGAGTGGAAAACATAGGTAAAAAAACCAAGTCACTCATTCGTGACCTTGGCCAGGAGTAAACACAGGATTACAAAGTCACTACAAATTACAAAGGTATGGAATTCAACACACATTTATTAACAATACAATGGAAAAAACACTTAGGGAATGCATAAGATAATTTGGCCCGTGACAGTACATATCTTCAAAAAAAAAGTTATGAGCAAAAAACTGATTTTGATGAAAATTAATCCTATTTTGCTTTTTAGAAAAAAACTAGCCTAGAGAAGGTTGTTTATTCAAGCTCAAAATGTTGATTGCATCAATACCTTGAAGTGAAACTTGATTCTACCCTTGGTACATCTCTTCAAAAAAAAGTTATGAGCAAAAAACTGATTTTTGATCAAAAATTTGCCCAATTTTTGCTTTTTAGAAAAAAACTACCCTAGAGAAGGTTGTTTATTCAAGCTCAAAATGTTGATTGCATCAATACCTTGAAGTGAAACTTGATTCTACCCTTGGTACATCTCTTCAAAAAAAAGTTATGAGCAAAAAACTGATTTTTGATCAAAAATTAATCCCATTTTTGCTTTTTAGAAAAAAACTACCCTAGAGAAGGTTGTTTATTCAAGTTCAAAATGTTGATTGCTTAGAAATTTTGATTTCATGACATAAAAATTTGGATTTCATAGGAATTTTGATTTTACGTCAAAAATTTTGATTTCCGAACACAGCAATTAATCAAATTACATTAGAAAAACAACAAATTCTGCACTTTTGACTGAAAAAGTAGCATATCACTAATAAAAGAAACAAACAATTTGATATACCCTTACACTCGTCCATTTTGAACTGCCAATATAATCTTTCTTGTCTTCATCAACGTCATGGTGAAAGAGTCTTTCACCATAATCGACGTAATTAAAGTCTTCCTTGTAGTATTTAATGTCACTTATGCCAACACTAGCCGAAGCGTTTCTGTAAAGATATAAATAAATTTATTACAAATAGCATTGTTTTCTATGAGTTTCGCGAACTTAACGATTCAAATAAAAAGAGAAAATAGATTTAGGAAGGAGTTTCTGTTGAATCATTTGATAAAATGGCGCCACAACCCCTCGATGTATCCCATGCGGCAAAAATACCATCGAATTTGGCTGCGATGAATGTTAAACTGTGTTAAACTGGGTTCGGTAACTGCTTCGGCAAACGTTTGGTGATTACTACATCAATCTAGAAAATAGATAACAATGTCTATCGAGTGTACAAAAATAAAATTCGTAATAATAGCGGGAAGTCCCGGATGTTACCTGGTAGACTTTTACCACTAAAAAGAACACCTTTTACTCACCCCGCGTTGGCCAATTGCAAGTTCGCCCAGCTAATGAAACACATTTTCATAGTCAGTAAATAAGAAATAATTATTAAATTAAATTAAATTAAATTATTTACTGACTACCGTATGACATTTTGTTATAGCCGCCATTATAGAAACGAGTACTCTCCAAGTCGATGGCTCGCGAGTTTGCATCTTTTCCCGCGAGAGGACTCATCTTTGAATAACCACTCCATAGGATTTTTTCTTATAGTATAAAAATCGGAGAATCGAGTGTGAAATATAGTGGGAAATTTAGTGTTTTTTTTTAAGTGGAAAAACAGTGTAGAAAAAGTATTAATAGTAGGTGGGTTCGAAAATGATTTTACACTGAACGACCAGTGCAAATGTCAAGTTGCACGACTGACTTTTCGAGTTAAAATGTTGCACTGGAATTTACACTAGGCCCATTCAAAAACTTCAGCACGACTCGTGCCACGACTCATAGCACGAGATTTTCGTGTCATTTTGGTCATGTGACTCCCTTTACACCTATAATAAGAGAGACATGCCCAAGGTGGCACGAATCATGCTGAAGTTTTTGAATGGGCCTAGTGGAAATTACACTAGGCACATTCAAAAACTTTTTGTGCTCGTTTTGTGTAAAACGAGCACGAGTCCTAAACTGCTAAACTCGTTTTAAGTATTTGAATGCGCTCGTGCTATTGAGTGTGATGAAATGTTAATCATGTGACTAAAACAAGATCCGGATTAAGATCTGGATTAGGATCCACTTTAGGAATACACAAGATCTTAACCTGGATCTTATTGTAGTAAATCAAAATGATTGTCCGAAAAGAAAACTTCAAGATTTTTATCAAACAGTTTTCATTGCAAATAAAGGTTAGAAAGTATTATTTTTGGCTAAAAGTACAGCCAACTTGCATTCTCTCGGTCAATGCTTTTCCAAAATGGCTGCTTAGGTTGGCATAAAAAGCTGAAAGAGCACGAGAATCTCTCTTAACACGTGGTGTGAGAGATCGTGCTATTTTTCTCGTTTTAACAGCTTAGCACTAGATGGAACACGAGTCACATGACCAAAATGGCACGAGAATCTCGTGCTATGAGTGATAGCACGAGTCGTGCTTGAGTTTTTGAATGTGCCTACTGGAATTTACACATAATTCACACAAACATGGCTGCCGTAATAAACGAACAAGTTGTACGGAGTAGATGTTTTTCAGCAAGCACATCATTCTTGCCTGCTTATCTTTTACAACAAAAGTAACATTAGATAGTAATAATTTTGAGAATCATGCACATTGTTACCACAGATTATAATTACTTACATTCCAAGCGAGGATTCAAGATGGCAGCAAACAGAACTCTTTGCACGCCAATTTTCGTTGAACGTGCATTTACACGATGAAAATGAGCCGCTTACACTCGTTTAAATGAATTTTCGACCCCGACTAGTGTATGTGGTAAATGTAGGGAGTACAGAATTTAGTGTAATTTGGTGGGAAAATTATTTGTTCTCAATTTCTTCATCCCCTAAGCCATTGCCAACTCCGCAAGTTCATTCTATACAATGATAAAACAATGATAATTTCAATCTTATCTTACTTTATTTTTCTGTTTTTCGTAGGTACTTATTCATTTTCCTACACATTCTGCGATGATGTACTCGAAATTTGCTTCTTTATCGAAGTTGGGGTTGGATCTGTTTAAATGTAAACAAAATCTATTATTAATATTTTTGTGTATTAAATATGGTGTCGTTTGACCCAATTACGCTAACATGGGTTCCGCACCTCAAACTGCAGCTTCTTTACCCAACCGCATAGCCATATACACTAGCAGCTCTTTTCTTGCCCCGATCGTGTAGTCCTTTGCGTGTCGAGTCATGGAATCTATAAACACCAACACCAACACCAACAATCAGTAAAGTAGAAATAATAACAAATTAATAATCATAGAAAATACCTTTACATCATACGGAGATGTAATGGACGACATCCGGCCAAACACACTGCTGCCAGCTAGTGAGGGCTTTTGACAACAAGCGGCTACCAGAGCTGGCATCCCCAAACGGCAATAATCTAAATCAATTTAACAATTCACTACAAACAACAATCTGACATCTAAAAAATTAGCAAGCACCTACTAATAGTAAGTACTAAAGGTGGTTTTGTATCTAGTTCCTGGTCGATTTTATTACATAAAAAAATTGCTTGACTTTCTTGCTGAATTATTTAACAGATTTCTTAAAAATTTAATAGCAAAACATAAATTCTATCAAATCATGATTTTTAAAATACGCCCAGCAAATGATAAATTCTAGTCGTACGGACGGCCGTTAGATGGCGCCAGTAATCAGATTTTTAAAGGTCAAGTGTAATCAATTTTAATGTGTGAAAAACTGTTAACAATAACATGTATTTCATTCTTTAGAATATTTTATTGTTGCGTATTTATTATTTTATACTAAAAACAATGTCTAAACACCAACTCATTGCGAGAAACTCCCATTGGCTATAGAGCTTTTCCCCAGCAATTGTTTAATGCACTTAATAAAATATTTCGAAAAATGACCATAAAAGGACATAAACCGAAACGACCATAAACGAACAAAAAAACAACCATGAACTACCATATATGGTAGTTTTTGTATTACTGTGCAAGCAAACAGGCTCTAGCCAATTGGAGTTTCACGAAATGTGTTGGAAATAGAGTTTAGTTGCCTTGCTTTGTTTGTCATGCAATGCATCATGGTCGAACAAGCATTGATCGACGATTGTTAACAAAACAACCATCTACGCGTGCAAACAGGCATGCGCATGCTCAGAGAGATGAAATTAACTAAACCTGAGAACTAGTTCTAGGTCGTTTAAAATTTTGGGTCGTTAAATTGGGATTGGGAACGTCATTCGACCATGATGCATTGCATTTTTGCTAAGGAATATTGGAATTGTTATAAAATAATAAATATGCAACAATAAAATAGTCTGAAGAATGTTATTGTTAAGAGTCTTGCATATATTAAAATTAAAATTTTGACTGCACTTGACCCACAGAATAATTATTCTGTGCTTGACCTTTATAACTACTTCGATTTTTAGCCAAGAGAGGGCGTTACGGGTTTAGGACATTTCTAATTCCTAGCATCCCATTGCTGCATATCTGCGAATGGAACTGAATTAATGATTTACACAGCAAACTTTAAAATTATGAAATGAGAGAAATAAATTAACTTCATTTGAAGACAAGTCGACATTTCAAATACATTAAAAATGTATAATTCACCAACACAATGCTATCGAATGACAAATGGTAAAAATATCATCAAAATTAAAAGGTCAATCAAACCCTATATTAAAAAAAATCATACAAGAATGCCAATTTCATTTCTACTTTATAGTAAACTGAAATGTAGAAAACTTGACATTCATTCTGCATTTATTTAAAATTTATTTATTAATAATTCCAATTGCTCTCATTTATACAGCCTAACATAAATCAAACTGTGGTTTAGGTCGAATAAAACAAAGATTTGCATTCATTTAATCTGAAAAAAACTTCAGAATAAAATTCAGCAGCAATAAATCATATTTTCTAGTTCTGTCTCTGCTAATTTTATCAATTCCTTGAGACCTGAATTGCAAAAAATGAATGAAATTTATTCAGATCTCTAGTAAAGATCTCACGTTTTTCTTGGTCGCTTTCTCTTTTGGCTTTTTACACGATTTTTGTGCTGTAAGAGAAAAGGGCGAGAAACTGGGCGACTCATTTCTCGAGGCACAGTGGAAGCTTTTACATGAGAACAAGTCTGCTTAACTCGTGATATATGGTACCTCGGAGAACAATGATCGTGCGAGACTGGCTGCTGATAGGACCGTGCGCCAATGTCTTTAACATGGCAACTCGCACTCTGTTGGGGAATAAACTAGAATAGGGAAAATAGGTTTGTCTGCACTCTTCATGACTTCACTTCCATTTTTTTGACAGGATAAGAAAAATAACTTTTGCACAAAGTTATTGAATGGAAGATAAAATAATAATAATAATAATAAAAAAAGGTATAAAAATTCAAAATTTTACACTTTTTTCTCATTAATAATTGCATTTTCCATGTTAAACATCCACACATGTGTGATTTCATTTAATGTCATTTAATGTCGTTTCCATTTGCCGGCAATTGCAGTCACCTTCACGTGTTTAACAATTTATGTGTTTCAACTAGCCAATAGTTACAAACTTTGCGCAGCTTTCTAATTAAGTTGTCCAGTCAACTGCATACAACGCACAAAGTCCAGAAATGTTTGAATAGTCCTCAATTAGGATTGCAGTGAAAACCTTTAAAACTCATCTGTATTGTCTGCCTTTTTTGATCAGAAAAGTTAATTAGTTATGTCACTTCAACTGCTATGAAATGAATTCGAAGTATGTGCCCATATGACCTGCCAACTAAAATAGCCATTTAAAAGTGTGTTTATGTGTTGCACAGGCGATAAAAGTAGAAATTCAGCATGGCCCATAGAAACGCACTTTTAAAAGCCAGTTTTGTGAAAGTTTAACGGTGCAAGCAAATGACCATTTTTTATGGCCTCTAATCAAACTTGCTCGCCATGACTTCTCAATAGTTTGCTGCCAAAACCCGATTCTCTATATAGTAATCGCCCATTTCATTTATAGTAAACAACCAATTTCCATTGTCTCTTTTATATCGATTTAAATTTACATTCATCAACACAAGTATCGCTAATGTTGAATTTTATCTCAAATAAAATCGTCTATTAAATAAATTATTCCATAATATAACGCAGGACAAGCGTCAATTTTCTACTGCGAGTTATTGTCAAATTTAATACGGACATGGAGAAATGAAGAAAACAAAATTATAAAACACAAATTGAAATTGGCAATTAATAATTAAAACCCTGTGCTCATTTAAAGTAATTTTACCTTTTTATTCTGTTGTTTAAGTCTATTGCATTCTTCAAGTTCTTCATCCAAAGTTGGATAGTGACGGCATGTTATTTAATTAGTCTGCTTGAACTCCAATTAGTGCTGAAGAAAAAGATGGATGATATTGTTTCTCTGTTCATTACATGGACACTAAACTGTCTTCTCTGGAAATTAACAACATTTTATCTGTTTACTACGAATCTTTTTCTAACAAATTGTACTGCAACGAAAAAAAAAAATCCAATAAATAATTCACATTTTTTTTGTTTTTACTACAAATTAAATCTTTTAAATGTTTAATTAATTGTTTTTCATGCAATTTGTTTTGAAAATTAATTATTTTTTAAAGTTAGAAATTTACAACAGTTTTTACTATACCAAAAAAGTAGAAATTCCTTTGTCACTAATGTATTTCGTCTTCAATGGGACGTAGAGAAACAGTGTTCCCACTCATGGATTTTCCATCAGGTGGGAACAAGTTCTTTTCAAATTTGCTTGACTGCTTTGCTCTTATATCCAAAGGGAAATGGGTTGAATGAGGTGCGAGTTTGTGCGATCCACTGAAAAGACGACTAAAAACTTTCTGTTTATTCACGAAGTGAGATGACGCTGTGGACTGAACACAAAAACAAGAAAGAAAAAAAAATTATCCAAACAAACAAAAAACATCAAAACAGCATCCTGCAAGTATAAATAAAGTATAAATAAATTGTTTACCCCTAAAAGAAATTAAAAATAACAATTTGTTTTGATTTCACAAACTTTGCCCTATATAGCGATGTAACCGAGAGCTGGAAGCTGTCATTATACAAACGCAAGATGATATCTCGGTCTAGATCACAATTCCATGCATTTCTCCTTGATTGGTCCTTGATTGGTACTTGGTAGTTACACACTAACAAATGCATTGCAATTTATTACAAAAATTCCAAGTAAAAAAAAATTATTATTCTATTTACAGAGGTCGGATTTATATAAACATTGATCCATATCATTTTTTTTTCTCTCTCCAACTTTTCAAACTGGCGTTCCAGCCGTGCCCTCCATCGAAGCCGGATTAGCAAGAAGAAAAGGCAAAGCTGCATTTTGGAATTTTTGTTCATGATGTAAAGGTCGACATGCCATTTGGAGGAAATCGATTCCAATCTCAAAAGGAATGGGAAGCTTTTTGAATGAAGCCCATTTCTGCAGGGCATTTCTTGCTAGGTTATATGGGAAGCCGTGGATAAAAAGAAAACCCCTTTATAATACAACACCTGCATAAAAATCACCTCGACTTAATGCCAACAATTTCCCTGTGAAATGCCTTAAAAATTGCGCTTTCCTCACCCCATGCTTCACAATCTTCAATTATATCCCCACAAGAAATTTAATAGAATCGTGTATACAATAGCAAAAAACACAATCAAACTTACATAACCAAGCTCAAATGTCCGAGTTATTTCGTAATTACTTTTCTTTATATGCTCTTATATTAAATTGTAAGCTCAATGTGCTCAATGTACATGTAAGAAAAACAACATGAACTACAGATGTTGTTCCGCGTCCAGCCATTAATTATTATTTTTATTTAACAATTGTTTTGGGGGGCCCCGAGTTTGTGAAATGCAGAAAGCTTTAAATTTCTTGGCACAAATTGTGCATTTGAACCAGAGGGACTTTTACCAATCCTCTAGGCACAGATTTCCATAGGTTTATAGGATTGAAGTGTAAAAAGAAGAGGAAGAAGAAGAAGAAGATGAAGAAGAAGAAAAAGCTGTGGAGAAAAAAGAAGTGGACTAGGAAGGAAGGAAGGCCGTGAGCCGTTCTGCTATAAAGCCACTGCTTTTCTCGCCATTCACTTGATCGAGTCATAATAATCCAGATGGCTTGGCACTCTGCACATCATTGCTCAACTGTTTAACTCGCTGCTTCTGTTCGCCATAAAGCAGGGGAAGAGGAAGATTATTGCGAGTCGTTTCGAAACTTGAGCCATTTGTTCGCATAATATATTCTAATTATTCAAAAAAATCGTATCAAACTTGGGAGTCCGGGAAATGTATGCTAATACTTCTTATTACATACGAAATTTTGAATCGTATAAAGTACACGTCTCTTTTATAACTTCCTTTATTACGTGTGGCTCAGTTCGAAAACTTTTGCAAAGTGTTTGTGTCAATTATGAGATGTCCTATAGAGGACTTTTGTCCACAAATTCGAAAATCGATTTTTTTTATTTTTATTATCGTTTAACTGCTATAAAATCGATTTTTCGATGTTGTGGACAGAAGTTGTTATCAAATCGATATTAAATTTGAGATGATATCTGTACTTAACTGTGATTAAATTCACAGTAAACTCAAAAATATGTAATTCAAATGTATGCAATTCTACTAGTTCTGGTTTGGTTGCTTAACTTTCGTCTTATTGGAGCTTTGGCTGCATTTGCGTTTGCCTTTATTGCGTTTCTTTGCCCGTTTAACGTCCCATTTGAAGAATTTGCATTTGTTAGCGCCGCAATTACAGAATAACCTGCCATGATTTCTATTATGCTTTTTAACGACTAATCTACGAATTAAAAAATGTCGTTTAATTAAAAATCATCACAAAGGTGAATAATGCTTACTTTCTGGCAGGTTTGCCGCAGTAGCACCAGACGACGCCGTCGAATGACCTTAAAAAAAGAACAAAATAAAAATAAATAAAATAACAAGACTATATTACAAGGATATAACGCTAAACACTATTACGGATTTGTCTGCGTAGAAGGTCCTGCTACAGGCCCTGAATTATTGGTAGTGGACACGGGTTGAACTTGAGTCGTAGTCCTTGTATTGACATTGGTACGGCTATGAAGGGAGTGCAAATTCAGAGCTCGCAACAAATCTTCGTCACAACCCAAACACCCAACTTGTCTGTAATCAAAAAAACACTTAAAACAAAGCCAAATCAAAAAAACTATACTTACTCAGCTTTAAACGGCGAATCGGGCTTAAATTTGAGTTTAAGTACCATTGTAGGACTTATACACTAAACGAAATCAAAAATGTAATTCATTAATCCATTTTGGACGCAAAATATTAACGAATTACATTAGTACACTGAGCTCCCAATTGTACATCCTCGACGCTACTGGGAAGCATGAGACAAAATTTGCATTGCGGAGACCCCATACAAGATAAAGAAAATCTGAAATAAAATTTTAATGATTAAATAAATAAAATTTAGTAAGTTAGTTACCGTTTTGCTGTGTTCTTCAGAACAATTAAAAAATTACAGTTCGGACACTTGCTGACAGAAGAACTCGTATTGATCTTCGTAGCATTGGTTGGCTCGACTAATCAAAGAATTTACTCAAAAAATCATTTAATATTTGTAGATCGTACCTCGGTTGGCGTCTTGTTGACCGGCGACGTAATAATGGGATAACACTTGGTCTAATTTGGCAACCTAAATCGATCAATTCAATCGCGTCAACACAATTTTCAAATTATAAATAGTAAATCATTATTTACCTGCTTCACGGCCTCTTCAAACGTGCTGCGGCATTTTCTAATTTGTTCCGATAGAAATACTAAAAGGAAAAAATCAATCAAATAAAAAATACAAAAAAAGTTTGACGGATACCTTACTTGTGGGAGCATTGGTTCCTTCACGAACCCTGTATAAAATTGAAAAAAAAATAAAATTTTAACACCTTTTCAATGCAATTTGAAATTTCATTACTATACGTACGTTTGCGGTTCCAATTTCACTTTAATGTCCGACATTTGGCTAAACTTTTCTGTCGAAGATTGATGTGCATCGGGTTTTTCCAGTGACATGACAGTGACACTGGTGGCAAAACCCGAAACCAGTATAATCCTAGGTTTATAACATAGAGCGCTGTAAGCAAAGATTAATAAATATAAAATTACTTTTAAAAAAAATCAACTTTATTTAGGTATCTTACCACTTAAAAAAGAAATAAAAAATGTTCATTGTGTGAATAATGTAAATAGCACATTTACCATTTCCCATCGCAATGTAATTCAAACTAGATAAATTTTTGTTGTACTAAAGAATTATTAGATACTTTTTTCTCTCTGTAAAAAGAAGTTGCAAGAATGTTTGACGTATGAGCGGAAACATTACCGTTTCACAAGATAAATCTCGTCCTCATATTCATTCTCCTTTTCCTATTCAGCTTCATACAGCTAGGGTTATTTGAGTTGGTAAAGAGGAGAAATGAGGGCTGAGTTTTTCTTTTTCTGTATTTCATCTGATGTGCACTAGCCATAACAGGAAGTGTAAATCTATACTTGACGTGAGCAATTCGTATTTGTGCGACTGTCGTTCGTTTTCACAAGGCTTACATTAGGCATGTTTCGCTTGTGGTCATAAATTCAAACGCCACTAGTTGAGAGATGAATCATCTCGAGATGATGATGATGCTCATTCCAACTCATGTGAAGGGCGTAAACAACAAGGCTCGAGTGCATAAAGCAGATAACATATATTCGGAGTTCATCATTGCTTTACTTCACTTGATGCCTTTCTTCAAACAGTAACTTCTGTAAATTTTTAAAGCCTCAATTTTGTCCTTCAGTTAACACCTACATAAAACTTTAGTCCTTTTGTTCTAAAATAAATATTTACGCAGTGTCTATTTCCACAAACATTAACAATTTGTTGGATAGTGCGCCCATCTCTCAAAAACTACGTGTGTAAGTTGGCATGCAAAAATCAGAATTCAAGCTGAAAATTTAGTACTACTCATTAGTATTATTTATTTGATATATCAAGTTATAAATCTTTATTAACACACTTTAAAAACATTTTAATCTAAAACATAATATTTGATCAGAATTACATCTCTCTCAAATAAAATCTGCATCATGGATACCTTTTGTTTTTACTCCACATTTTTCCAGTCATGATCGACGAAAATCTTCTTAACACTTAGAGCATGTTATCATTTTCCGAGTGGTGTTTACTTTTTCCCGACAGTAACATGAAACTCTGTCATATTAAAGTTTTAGTTTTGGGTGAACTGACTATTTCGTGATGAAAATTTTTCTTCGTGATTAGTAAATTGTTCTATTAGGTGTTTTCGTAGGCGAGCTTTGTCAAATGAGTAATAGCAGGGATCTTCATCATCTTCCGTGGAGTAAAAACAAAAGGAATCCATGGCACCAAGGACTACAATCTAGATTGTAGTCCTTATGATGGCACAGATTTTATTTGTGAGAGATGTAATTCTGATCAAATCAAATATTATACGTTTTAGATTAAAATGTTTTTAAATTGTGTTAATAAAGATTTATAATTTGATATATCAAATAATACTAATTGAGTAGTACTAAATTTTTCTGATTTTTGCATGCCAACTTACACACGTAGTTTTTGAGAGATGGGCTTACCATCCATCAAATTTTTAATGTTTGTGGAAATAGCCGGCCCCTAATGGTCAGGCTATTTCCACCAACATTTGTGGAAATAGCCAATGTCTATTTCTACGTTTGTGGAAATATCCACGGCCAAATATTTATGCATCTTAAAGATGATAAACGTATTTCTGGTAATAGTCTGGATTTTTATATCCCGAGTGAAGTTTTCTGTGGTTTAAAAAAGTTGTTTCTGATAAGCTTACTGCTTTTGATCTGAAAAATATATAAAAATATATCAAATTTAACAAACAATAAAAAAAAGTTTTAAAAAAAAAACTACACCAATCATTGGAAATCAGATTAATAAAAAATTCGATTAAAAATAATCGGTTTGATCCATTTAACGTTACAAACCTGATTGACTTCAAAAAGAAATAATAATAAAAAAAAAGACTTTAAATATCATGCGCAAAATCTTGTACAAATGTTTTTTAGTCACAATCTAATCTAATTTCTCCTCTTTTTTTTGGTTTTGATCTCGGCAGTAATGTCCTGTTGTGAGAAGTTAGGTGGTAATAAAATACATGTCCCACTCTGGGTTCAATTATCAATTGAAGTGCAATGCGAGCGACGTGCCCTGGCCTCTTCATGGATGGTAAATCGACATTGAGAAAGTGAAATCTCATTTGTGAAGACTTGCCTTTCTCTACTTCAACTTCATTAACGTCAGGTCCAGTGAGACCAAGAAATTGCTGAAAAGAATAACATAGAGCCGAATAAATGCCACAAAAAGACAAGGTTAAAAAAGAAATCTAATTCAGTTTGAACAGCTCTATCTGCACTGCTTTAAAGACACTGCCATCCTTTTTAATTGCCATCCACTAATCAATGAAATTTTTTGAAAAAAACTTACAATTAGAATTTGCAGTATTTCCAAAAGAAGTTTTCTTTATTCTAATAGTAGTTGGTTAAAGAAAAAATGGAGTGTGAAAATAAGTATTTTGCAAATTACAGGCAACTTGGGGATTCTTAAGTAGCTGAAAATGACCAAGTCAGCAATGTAGAGTATTAGGAATCACAAGAATGTCTTTTCTACACTGTTTTCATCATGTGCAGTGATGAAAAGAGACTCATTCACTAGAGACAATCTCATGTGAATAATGGCTCATTCCTATGCCAAGCTCAGCAGTCGTCCAATTTGCCCATCTGAACTACTTTGTTTTCTCTCATTATAGAAAGACGCTTATTAAAGCATGTCACAATTCACACATGCCAATGATAACATGAGCCGCATACATTTAAACAACTAACAAATAGAGCTCGATTATAATTTAAACTTTTTAAAAAAATATAAAATTAAAATTATATTTATTTCAATCCATAATCCGTATATGACTAAACTTGGCTTTCCTGCAGAACAATTTACCAGTATAGTATTTGCCAACAGATGTTCATGATTATGATGACACCTTTAAGCTAATTGGACGACTTTGCAACAGCTATTTTTGGTCTATTCTAGAAAAAAAATCAACTGAAATAAAAAAATCAAAAAAAAAATCACAAATCTTAAAAAATTATTTTAGTAATCACAACCCTTGCACGTCCATTGCTTATTTTTCTTACTCAGATTTTGTTTCAGCTCAGTTTGTTTATGATTACCGCAATGGAACAAATTTGAATTGATTAATTTTAGATTGGACAGAAGTTTCCGTTAACTTCGCATTCCTCCAGTAAAATCGAAACTTACTCACAGAATCGTCAACCGGATGACCCGTCCAACACATGACGTAAAAAGTATGTTTTCAATTTCGCTATAAACACAATAAGAACTCGTGAATTCCTTCCCGCTATCTCTTCTTATGTTGCTGTTTATTACCACCAGGTAAATACGAAGAAAACTGTTTCAAAAAATATCCCCTTCTGAAATGAGCTTTGGTGTGTCCCCGATTGGTCGTAATCACACATCGACGACCGACCATGCAAGGCATAAAGTACCAATTTGTAGCCAAATCATCAGGAACTTCAACGAGCCATTCCGATCTTTTTTTCCTCTTCTGCTTCTTCTTCGATTGTTGCCACTTCTTACGTATCATCGTCATCATCAACAACATTAAGATTTCGCTTGCTATTCACGTATTTATCTCGATGTGTTTTTTGTTCTTCCAAAAACCGCTGTCGCCTCGTTGCTTGATCCGCATTTTTGAGTTTTATTTTGTACTGAGAAAATCGCGAGTGTTGTGCATGTGGGTTGTTTGAGAATTAAGTCACCTGGAAAGACGTTGCCAAGATTTCGGTTAAAGGTTCCATGTCGTTTTGTTCCAACTGCGTGTCCTAATACCAATAGAGTATAACATGAATAAGTTTGAATAGTATATTTAACGTCGTTTAAAGTGAATGCAATCGCCCTAAAAATTATTAAACATACAAATAACGTAGAAATTAAATGACTATTGATAAATTGTATTAATAATATTATTCTTGAATTCTCGTCGTGACATAAATTAAATTTTTAATATAAACGTAAATTTTATACCAACATTTACGGTTATTTTATTACATTGCATAATCATGAAAACAAGACCAACTTAATTTCCTCGGAGACACGTACCTTACCTCCAAACTAGGTGATTGCAAATCGAGGCAATAAATAGCGCGTCGGCCATTAGCAATTTTGTTGCATTACGGTAAAGTATGGTACCGAATCGGTTGTACATTATTTTGAATTCAGTATGGGTACCGACGTACCGTATTCAACCTTTTGCCACTCGCAATCAAGTCGGAATATCCTGTTATCTTATCGCAATCTCATGTGAAGTGAGCACAAGCAGCAATAAAAACTTCGGACAGTTTTTACACTTTTTGAAACTCCTATCAGAACTTGGCAACTCGCAATGGCAAACACTAGAACGAGGCCAAGCTTCGTTTACTTCTAAACGAAGGACGACAGTCGCATGTTAAATCGGAAACTGGCAAAGAATTACCATTTTCAGTCAACCACTTATCAAAAATAACCAAATAATCCCTAATACGATTTACATTAATTTATTTTATCATATACAAAGCCTTACAGAAACTGAGAACAGAAATATGGATCTAAGCAATTGCACGGCATGTCTATAAAATATAAATTTACAAAAACTTTGCATTCTGCGACTTGATGCATTTATTTAACGTAGAATAAGAATATACCGGTAGTTCAATTTAACACAACAAAAATACTTTTCTTTTCTCTACTAATGAAATAAAAACCTTAAAAAAAAGTTGGGTCTATTGCCCAATAAAAGTACAAGTGAAACCAGATGGGACAGTCTGAATACTAATAGATTGACCAATACAAAGCATCATGTGCAGAATATTGATTTTTAAAGAAACTTTTTATTTTTCCTACTGTATTTAACTTTTCATATACCTCAACATAGGCCACCTACTGTTCAATTCATATATTCGAGGTCTAATAATAATAATTTTTTTTTTTTTTTTTAAAAAAAATAAAAACAATAAAATAAAAATATTTCTTTCCATTTCCCCATTATTCTAACACAGTAATCACACTAAACTTTAGTCGCAACGTATTTTAATTCACTCCGATCCGACAATAATAACGACAAGCCAAGAGAGTATTAATGGCAATCCCATTTAGCACTTACAAACATAAATAAATTCTCATTTCTGTTCTCGCGCGCACATGCACTGACAAGTGAAAGCAGAGTCATCAATTGACGTGTCGAGCTACACCAAGATGATAAACAAAACGAAAAAAAACCGGGCAAAAGCAAACACGAGGTAAAATTAAACAATCCGACAGCACTTATTCTAATAAACCATATCAATTGAAGTCTTCTGCTTGGTAAAGCAATTGTAGATTTGTGCCCGCACTACAATTTCTTCCAGGTCACCTATTCAAGTATGTGATTGCGCGAAAATTTCTCTCGGAGCGTTGTATTGGGTTTACGCTTTTATGACTTCCCTTTGCAATGATACGCAGTCAGCTCTTGAGAAAGGGTCGCTGGGCCAACACACAAGGCACTTCCTTTTCCTTTCAGTAATGTTTCTCTTCTGCCCGCTTTTTTTCCTTTTTTTCTTCTTCTCTTTTCTTTTTCTTCGAGGTTCCAATTTTGTTTTTTTCCTCCTCTCCCCCTTTTCTTTTACGATTGCCTTCTCTACACCTTTAATCTTTCTTCTTTATTGGCTCCTGGGTTCTTTATTTTCTGACGCGTTTCACTTTCTTCATAAATTTCATCCATTTTCTCATCACTTTTTCAATATATATATATATATTTTCTCTTATTGGGTAAGATTTTTAAAAAGCTCGATAAATTCGATTAAGGACAGACATGGAGAGATAATGATGAGTTTTAAGGATAAGATAGAAGCACGAATCTTCGAGGGGAAAAAAAAATTAACAAATGTTTTTTATGCATTGCCGTATGTCTTGAATAATGGGATTTGCACGAGTTAACATTTTTAAACAAAAAATAATAATAAAAAAAATTTCATTGCGGAAAGAGATTTTTTTTCTTCTTTTTTCTTCGCATTTTCTTCAAATGTCGTTTGTAAATAAAATCAACTTTAAAAAAAATAAAAAATAATATTATTGAAATCTGTGATTCAAACCAAAATCCACAAGTTTAAATCTCCTGACAAATCATAATAAAAAAAAAAAAATACAAAAAATTCCTCCATTTTCAAGACCTCAACCAAGTCACCTCATTACTCTCCTCTTTTTTCTCTTCCATTCCTATGAATAGATCAAATCACAATTCAAATTTCCGGTAGCCAAATAAAAGAAAAAGAGTCGAGTGAATTTTTATTGAAGGAGTTTCACTTTAAATTCGAGCTCGGGTCCACTTTGTGATCGCTGATATTCCATCCCGTCATCGGGTGGTCAAGAGCAAGTGGTCCAATAGGGACAGATTGACCTCTGCCAGTGGCGCGCCCTGCTGGCGTCAGATAGCACTTGCAGCATACAGTATGAGGGTGAGTAGCCTGACTGGCAACTGTATTATTTTCATCAGCTCAAAGAAAGAACCTTATTGGCTTTTATTCGCTGTTCCGAAATGGCCTCGCAATTCTGCTACGAATGACTATTAAATCCACTAAATCAAACCCAATTCAAGACAATTAATTTTTTGTATCAAGCGAAACAATAACCATAAAAAACAGTGGAAGAATTCATCTCATCTACACCCGACTTGTCTCAAAAATCCTTCACATTGATTTAAAAATGAAAATATGCTAATTAAAAATCACTTAGTTAACAAAACAAAAAAAGATGCCTGTCAGCGCTATTGAACATTGTTTCAGATCAAATTTTTAAGCTATAATATTGAAATTCTGTCACAAGTTAGAAAATATTTTATCAATGTGGCCAAAGGTTGACTTTGGTAAAACCACAAGATTGAAAGTCTGTCCAAACAATAACCATTGTTTGCATTTAAAAAACAAAACAAAAAAAAAATATGTAAAAAGTATAGTGTATAGAACCAGCTTCAATCAAATGTATACAATAAACAATACCCTTGTCTGTCTAGAACTTGTACAAGCCGTATCATTGCCATTAATTGAAATTGCATTTCTTTTTTTTTTTTTTTAATAAAAAAAAAATCACAGACAATATGAAAAACAATTAATCATCACGAATATCGATTGAGATCCACGTATACGACAAACCCACAAACAATATTCCCCTTAAAAAACGAAGCAATCTAACCATTTTAACATGTTTTTAATTAAAACTCGACTCGCGAATCATTTATTCAAAAACAAACTAATCTCAAGACATCAATAACGCCCCTTGTTGCCATTCCATTTGTAATTTATCCAACATTTTGTCATAAACATGCAATAGCAAGTTATCACCCGAGATTAATGTGAACACCAATAGGTCCTAGTCAAATTAAACCCCAGTTGCCATGGAAATTCGCATTCTTACGACTCTGCGAACATTATTCGCCAACAATTTTACACATTTGTGGGAGAAGTTGGCATCCTAAAACTATGTGAGCACATTCCTCTAACACCGTATATACAACTATAAAGATAACTTAAAAATCATATGAGTTTTCCATTTATATACTGCATACAGATCATAAAACTCACTTTAAGTAGTAAACGGCCTGGTGAGGCGTGTGGGTCCCATTTTCTCTGAGCTGATGTGTCTTTTTATGTGTGCGGAGGCTCCCACAGCGATGTAGAGAGCTAATGGCTCTTCCTCAGTGCCTTTAGCTCGCTACTTCCTCATTTTTTTGTCCGCCGTTCTTCCTTCGGCAAAACCCTATAACCTGACACGAGGAACTTGTGCCTGCAAAACTGTAATGAGAAACAAGAAAACAGCTCATTATGTATGCAGCAAATGTAAGGAAAAAAAGAAAAAACAAACATCCACTCAAAGATCCCTTTTTTTCTTTTTTTTTAAATTTTTTTGCTTGCACGGGACATATTGGTTGGATAAGAATATTTTTTTCTGCAATTTCCGTGTGAGTGTTGGGATTTGAGAGAAATGTGTCTCGAGCTAAAGAATAACACTTGATAATACTGGTGAAAGATGAACAATTCTAGTGGGAATTGGATGGAGTTTATTGCTATATTGGCTTCGTGCCCAAAGTTGGACAAAAGTTTAAGCAACATAAAGGCCTTTCAACTTTGCCATAACTGCAATGCAGTCTGCAAAATTTGCCTCATCAAGCAAAGAGGGGGTTTAGTAGGCAAATGTCATACTCAGAGAAATCAGAAGAAAAAAATCCTATGGTCATTACGAAACAAAAAGTATTCGGACAAACTTCTTTCTCAACTATAAACATTAGGGGGTTTATCTGTTAAAAGTTTTTTTTTTTTTTTTTTTTTATTTATTTTTTTTTGGTCATTTAACGATGTAATAGTTTTTTTTGTTTGGCCACCAAAGTGACATCAAAATGCACTCATTTTTAGACTGTGAATATTCAAATTTGAGTGTTAGCGGACTAATAAAACCAGTTTATTAAAAAAAATGTCAACTTTTATTTGTTTGGAGAAATTAAAACATTTTAAGAATTTTTTTATTCAACTTTTCCCTTCCTTTCCTTTGGCTGCATTTCAAGACGCATTCAAGATGTACGTCCCACTTTTTTCAAATAGTTTTCTTGGTATGTACATTAAGAGCTATTGGAAGAAAAGCTTTCTTAAAAATTTCATTTAAAAAAAAAGAAAAGAAAAAAAGATAGATTTACTTTTTTGTTATTTTTGGCCTTTTTTTTGACTGAAGCCATTCATTTAAAAAAAAAGTGCTGAACAAACCAAACAAAAAAAAAAAAAAAAAATTAGCATGCAAGAAAAAAATGAATATCACACTATCATTAACTAGATTTTTTTTATTATTCCAATAAGAAAAGATGCATATAAATTTTCATCTCCCCCTAGTTTGAATTAATAATGCAAACACGATGAATGTTCTCAATTTATTGCAAATAGAAGAGCAAAAGAAAACAGTTGCACTCGGCCTGATTGCAAACAACTAAAAAAAAAAAAAAAAATAAAAAAAAACACAACCCTTATTTCACTTTATTCCTTTTTTCTCCCCCATTTCAGTTTACAGCCCCGAAATTAAATCAAATTATAAAATGCTGAAAAGAGAAAGAAAAATTGATTTTCCCAGAAAAGTAAATAAATCCACTTTAAAATGTTACTATAAAAATATAAATAAAAATATAAAAATGATAAATAAACAATAAAATATGCCTCGTTTTAATTAGACAACAATAAATAGAAATTAAAAATCCCATTAAGCAAGCGCAACAATGAAACTTGAAATGTCAATGTAAATCACTCCGATACGAGTCTTACGACACCACGAGTGATGAAATAAATTTCCATACTAAAATGATATTAAAGTATAATTATTTCTTCCTTCTCCATACAACATAATTCTCTTTGCAGCAAATAACGTGGAAAAATGCTACAAAAGTTCAATTTGTCTTCAATACGCTACGGACTAATTCTTGGTTTATCAAAAAGTTTGAATAGGAGACGAGGGACGCATTTAGCCTGTGGAAACGAAAAGACAATTTTTGTTGGAAGATCCCAAACTTAAGTCAAGAACAACTTGCTCGTTCTGAGATAATGTCGGCTACCATGATTGCATCTTCCATTAGAAACGCACTAACAAATGTTATTTCAAAGATAGCGATTGAATTCCATCGCCCTAATGGCCATAAAACATCAAGCGCATTCACTACTACGTCAACTTGGCTGCACAGTATTAACTTAATTTCCTCCGCGACCGTAGCTTATTATGTGTCCACAACTGTCACACGATGGCCACATTCACCCCGCTCGCTTCTGTCAAAACATCCGTAATAACTCGAGTTGCGAGAGGACATATCAAGCGATTTGCGATGAAATGCCACTTAGACACTTCTGGCACGTAACTTGCAGTCGAGCAACTCAAATAATTTGTTCTGACATACTCCGCTCTTGATTGGCCTCACATTATTAGAGGGAATTAGAAAACTCTCACAATTGCCTTTCTGATTGCTACAGTAAACACAGTGCGATGATTTTAAATTGATAAATATGGCGGATAACAACGTAGAAGCTGAATTGTTTTCATCCAGAAACAGCTGCCCGTACACTCAATATTGAATAACATACTCTTGAATTCAAATTCAACATTTACTTTCCACAAAGTTTCAAATTTTTAAGAAACTTAGTAAACATGTCCCAGAAAATGCATTACTAGCTCCTTAAATCATTGTTTATTCATCAGATATACCACTATAACCGCTGGCCCGGAATATATTGGCAACGTGCAATCCGCATAGTAGTAGTGAAGAATTTATATAATAATTATAATAAAAAAAATATCAAACAATTTTTTTTTTTCATTAAAGAGATTTTTCACCCTCATATCATCCCCCTATTGTTATAGAGAATTTTCTTTAAGATTCTCGCAAAGATCAGATTCTATAGAAAACTGTATGCAGTCAACTTTGGCTTAGACGATGAAAATAAAATGCACCGTAGGAAACATTCTCTAATGGAATTGCCCAGGAAATTCCTATTCAGAATGTTTGATCTAGTCAACTTTGGCAACATTCCATCAACTTATTCGATGTCTTGCATAGGAAAAATTTAAAAATATAATATATATCAAAGTACATGCACTTATAATATGAAATAAAACAATAATATGTTTCCTATTATAAGATTTTGTAACAAAAAAAAAATATATATTAAATAGTTGAAAAAGTTAGATTCAGCGACATATGTATGAAGCTATTTACATATTTATGAATTAGAATGATGCAGAAGCAAAACAAATAAAAAAGCAACATTCCCAAAAGTCATCAATTTTCTTCCATACAGAATGCAAGATGAACAGCTCAAGTCTGGCAGCAATACAAATCACAACTCATACATAAATGTGTGTCATAAACATTAAATTTAAATCGAGAAACTAGTGAATAAAGAAATATTGCGAAAATATCATATTTATAAAATCACAAATAACCTCCATCTTATCTTAAAAATTTAAATTATTTTAATGTGACAACTAATGGATGAATTTACCAGAATTTATTTACTTTAGTCTTTATCTTTACTAATTGATAACAACGCACAAATCATTTATTCATTCTAGATCAATTGAAGAACTCTCGGTTTTCCATCTTTTGATTAAAAATGCAGTGTTGCAACGTGCAAACAACGCTGTTTGTATATTCCCTTTAACAAGTTAACCGTTTGTCAATTTTGCAAACGCTTTCTGCTGCAGATCGAGCTCGTACCTCAAATTACCTTATGAAATCCAATTAGGAAATGGCAAGAATTCATGTAAACTTTCGTTTGTGGTGCGGTCGATTATTTTCCTTTCCTCCAGGTAATAGGGGCCATCGGTATCAGCAAGGGTCACGCGAAGAAAACAAAATGTGCTTCCATTAAAACTTGAACAGTGCAGTAAAGCTGTCTGCATTCTTGAAGAGCTCCCGTAAGGGAAACAAATTGAATTAACGCACCCATAACACATGCCACGTAGTGCACGCTCAACAACAAACAC
The DNA here is from genome assembly GCA_000239455.1 of Strigamia maritima. NCBI lineage: Eukaryota > Metazoa > Arthropoda > Chilopoda > Geophilomorpha > Linotaeniidae > Strigamia > Strigamia maritima. The sequence continues at coordinate 394,623 of JH431915.1, read as the reverse complement.
CAAACGTTGTTATTCTACTGAGGACATTTTATGTCAATTGTGTAATGAGTTTGAACACATTAAATTGACTGCTTTAAATTGCACGACGTACATACAATCTTTCTGTACAGTGATTGCTTTAAATGTTGTTTTTTCTGCTCAACAAATATAATATTTTTTCCCAACTCACTTTCAAGTCGATCCAACAAAAATTCAAAATAGATGCCAAAAATCAGAGAAAAACTATGCAGTCATTGTTTGGGTATTGTTAATAGTCCACAACAACAAAAAAAAAAAAAAAAAAAAAAACTTAATATAAAATAAAAGTAAAAATTAAAAATTTAGAAACTAAGAATAAAAATGATGCCAACATACAAAACATCGGAAGATTAAAGAAAAATGAAAGCGAGTGCAACGCAATAAACGAAAGCAAATATTGTTTCTTTCATGCTTTCCTCCAAGAAAAGTAAATGTTATTACTGTTTTATGAGATTTTATAGAATCTAGTGACATCGCAAGAATCCACACACTAGTAGTCAAACATGTGTACCCTAATGAAACTATTGCCTCAGATTTGTAGCCCGGCTTAAACAAGTATAATAAACCACTTTCATCAAAACGTTAATCAAAAAACATAAAACTTTGAATCCTTTCGCCATTTTGTTCAAACATACTCCTTACAAATTGCAACCTATTGATCGAAAACAAAATCCTCACTCACTTTCGACTTGGCATCCCGCGGCACTCTGAACGATTCGCAGGTTGTAATGTTTGTTCCTGACAACTGGAAATGTTTTAACGATTCCAGCATACTATTCACGCGATAACAACAACAATTCTTAAACAACGCATTGTTTACATTTACATTTATTGATTAACGAATCAACTTTAATTATGCACAAATTAAACGTTACAACAATTATTTTTCATTTCCGTGCTTAGCTGAATTTTACTTATTAAAAAGTCACTTACTTTTTGCACAGGTGCTTCCAAAAAGAAAGTGAATAAATTTTATTTTTACAGCCTAACTTTTGATGACACTGAGAGAGAGGAAAAGTAGTTTAGTTTTCGGCCACATTATTTGACTTCATTGACTTGTAGACATAAAAAGAAGCCAAGCGTAATTCTCTCTTTGCCCTACACGGCCTTCGTTAGCAACGTAACCAACCTTAATTCGGCCATTACTTCTTTTTAATTGGCTTGCTCCGCACTCCCAAAGAAGCTAAGGTGAATCCACAGAATGGATAGGACCTTAAAAAACCCTTAAAATGGGATGCATCACCACGCCCTACATCAATGCACACACCTACCCACCCAAAACGACTTGATTCAAAAACGAAGACAAAAAAAATATAATCTCTTAAATAAAAAAAAAAAGAGAAAAAAAACAACCAATACCGGGTTTCCTGCTTTCATTACTTAATCATATGAGCAAATTTGAAGTAGAAATTTTTTAAAACTAAAATGAAAAGCAAATTAAATTAAAAAGTAGTAACAAAAAAAAATAGATTAACGTTGTGCACGCAAATTTCGTGTGACATGCAGTAAAGCTTACCACCGTCTTTCTTCGGAAATAATCAAAATTTTCGTTTTTTTTTTTTTTTAAATTCATTATGCTTTAAGCCTAGTACACACAGGCTCATTCCGTACACCGAACGGCACAGGAAATCAAAGTTTGAAAATTCCTGTTTTTGTGGTACACACAAAAAATTTTCCTTGTGAGAAAATATTCCGTAGCTGAAAAAATCATTCTTTCCGCGCACAACGTGCACAGAAAACCACCTACTGTTTCCGTGCGTGAAATCTTTCCAACTACCCATAATTCATGTGGTTTAGGCAACCGGTCCAGATCACCTGGTTATCTTTATTTTACACCGGTCGCTTAAACCACATGGTCGTTTGTTGGTAAAAATGGCTCCAAAAAAAGAAAACACCAACAGCAGCTAATAGTAGCGTGACACATTGATTTTCGAATAGTTCATCATCCTCATTGACGGCATTTGCAACATTTTCAACAGTAGCCATTTGCCAAAAAAATATTATTTCCGACAGTCGCCACTTGTAATGTGACATCATCCAATAAACCATGTGTATCACATTAACTTCCCAGTAGAAATTTTACTTGTGGAATCATCCATTAGTTAAAATTCCGTTGATAATTGTCACATAGAAAATTCAGACTGGCTTAAAATTTTGAGTCTGAATTGGTGTGTGTACTAGGCTTAAGACTTAAATACAACATCATTTCGAGTAGTAACAAAGATTTTCAAATATCATTAAGGTATGATTCAAATAAGAATGCCACGGCGTTTAATTCGAGATTTGGTGAGATTTAACAAGATTTTGCGCGCAATTTGGTGAGGTATTTTATGAATTTTCGTTAAATCTCGCGAAAACCCGCAAAATCTCGCAAAAACCCGCTAAATCTTTTTAAAATGTCAATCTCCGGACTTGAACGAATTGGAGCTGAAATTACCGCGGCTGCTGGCACCAGACTTGCCCTCCAATGGATCCTCGTTAAAGGATTTAAAGTGTACTCATTCCAATTACGGGGCCTCGGAAGAGTCCCGTATTGTTATTTTTCGTCACTACCTCCTCGTTCTGAGAGTGGGTAATATTCGTCCAAGCTCCCGCAAATAAAAGTGTTCGAATAAATAGAAGAAAAAAATCATACTACACATTTCACACATTAAAACGCCATGGCGTTATGTTCGGGAGAAGACGTTAGCATCAATTTTTTCAATTGATCAGTTGTAAAATGACCCAATTTTTCCCGAATTTAAAATCGGTATCATCAATCCACATCTTAATGATTAAAGTGCAACAAAAAGCGTAGAAAAAGTTGTTTAATTTTCAAAGGACATGTCCAGTGTCCCAGTGCTGCAATGCAGTGTACTTTTTTATATGAAGACAGAGTGCCAGCTGCAAAGATAAATTGCCCTGTGACCCTGACCACTTTCTTATTTCTTCACGTATGGGAACCATCACATGAACATAAGACATACTTTTACAGTGATTTATGTATCTTACACATGTGTGTCTGTGTTCTTTTAGCAATTGTCCACGACTTTCACGAGATCTTGCAGAAAAATATTACCGCAAAAAAAAGAAGATGGAATACTATCGTGCACTGCTCATCTATTTACTAGACTCCTTGTGGACTTCTCAATTGATCATGACTTAGAGGCACTGCCTCCAAATTGCTTACCCGTGTACACAGAAGTTCATCTAAAATTTTGAGGATTTTGAATTATTCATCTCAGCTTCGAATCAATTTTCTTGAAGAAATTCGAAAGGACGAAACATGTTAGATGTACTGCAAGATACAACATGTGCATATCTTCGGGTGTCCCAATCGTCTTAGACATTTGTGTTTACTTTCTGCACAAAAAAAATTCAGATTTTATTCCTAACAACTAAAAAAAAATGAACTTCAATCATCCAGATTTGAAATACAATTTCTTGTTCTCATATTTGTATAGAAGACCATCTATAGACTATTTTTTAAATGGAAAAAACGGTTCTGTATCTGCATGAATCAATAAAAATAAATCAATTTAAAAAATAAAAATGAAAAGTATTAATAAAATGAAAACCAAAACAAATTCCACGTCCAGTTAACTGATTTAAATTTGATCATTTCTAAAGTTTTATTAGATAAAATGTACATCATTTGCCCCCTGAACTTCCCTGCGCTTCACCTTCAAATTGAACTTGTTACAGAAATAAAAAAAAAAATGACAATTGAAAATTGTTTATGCCAATGGTGTGTGGTGTATCAGAAATTATTGAATAGTAGTACAATAAATTAAGTATTAAAGCGCGTGTACACAAATAATTTCCTTTTTCCAGTCGAGCAGACACTCCGGGCGCCAGCAAGTTGCACTAGACAATTTTTTCTTGCTTCGCACCCAGCTTTGCAACTGCTACTGACATTAATCTCCAATAATTTTCGTCTCAAACACTTTATCAATAGCAGCCTTTAATGTAGAGTTTCTGTAGAATGAGCCAACATAATTTAATGTTGCATTTGGATCAAATTTAGAGAGATAATTGAGTCGAGTGCATTTGGTAAGTGAGGATATAATGCAGACTCAGACTGGAAAACAGTGAGTAGGGCCAATTACTGCACTAGTGTGTATGGCGATAGCGAATCCATGCCTTTTCTTCCGCTAGATAAAGCAGGAAATATCTCTTGTTCGTGCAGTGTCAATGACTTAGTGAAATTACAATTAGAGAAAAGAGCAGTGGCGGAAAGAGAGAAAACATCATAGAAACGAGTTCAAAATGAAATGAGGCGAATAATTGCTTTCATTTGCATGACATTCAATACGAGAAATGTGACGAAGAGACAAAAGCTGGCACAGGTTGCTCAAATCACATTACAATCTCTACAAATTATCCCTTCAAACACGTACATACTTCCTTGATCACGGGCCAAATTAGTGTCAATTTTTTTTCTTTTCATTCTCAATTAAAAAAAAAAAAAAAAAAAAAAAAAATCATAATTATTATACAAATTAAAATTTAAAAAATAAAATAAATGTGGATTAGGTTAACGAGCTACAATTTGATTTCAACTCATTAAAATTCTGAATACCTAACATATAAAATATTCTTCTTATTAATAAAAAAAATATTTTTATTATTATTATTTTATATGTATAAAAAACGATAGTAGTTATGACAAATTCGACATTTTTCAGAATTTCATCGTTCTGGACTATGAAGGCACTGCAATACCAATGATGTCCAAGAGATGGCAGTACTATTATAGTTAAAGAAAACCTATCATCCGGAAAACTAACTGTTTGTCCATTTTTAAATTGCAAATTGTTCCTAAATTGATGCTGTTTAGATGTTATTCTGTTCGGTGTGCCTTTACACTACCGTACCATACAGTAAAAAAAATATTATCGATCCTCAACAAAATTATATTAATAAATTCTGTGTGTCAACTGTCACATACCATTTGGGTTAGGAATTCAAAGATTAAATTATATCTCCCTGTATAGGTAAACAGAATGTGGTTTTATTGACATTGACCACACAATTTATTCGTGATAAATATATATGCATCAACTTAGACAAAAATTCCGAAGTTTGACGTCCAAAATCTTATCGCCTAAAAAAAAAAAAAAAANAAAAAAANAAAAAAA
>JH431915.1:357836-389465 GCA_000239455.1 Strigamia maritima | reverse complement strand
AAAAAAAAAACTAAAAAAAAAAATACAAAAAAAAAAAATAATAAAAAAAAAAAAAAAAAAAAAATTAAATAAATAGAAATAAACCAGTCCACATTTCCCAAACTTAAAAACTCCTTTACATACCCAAAACATCAATAAAACATAAGAAAGGAAATCCAAGAAAAAAAAAGAAAAGAACAAGCAGAAACCATAGCTCATTTGCTAAACTGAATATATTAGCAATTTATGTCAACAGATAAAAGCGGAAGGATTCATACACAGGAAAAACACAAGTCTTGCTACGTGACGTCCATTCATAGCACATACTCTCATCCAGCACCGTCATCTTTTACCAAATTTGCATGAAAACAGTACACAGAAAAAAAGAAAGGAAAAAAATTGACAAGTGGATTCATCAGGAAACTCTTTCATATGCAAATAAATTGCGGCAAACTTTCTTAACAAGACGGAACATTAGTATAAAATCTAAGTTAAGGGCATAAACCCGATATTATTCAGTCGGTTAGTTGCTACAACACTACAACAGCATCAAATTGAAATGAAAAGCCACAGTACATTCCACACAAGTGTCCGACTGTCCGGTTCAATCCCTCCTACACTGCTCTATCTTTTCAGATGTATTATGAGCGTCATTACTCGTGAAATGGCCAATAGCTAGCAGATTGGATGTGTTGTACTGTTCGTTTTAAAACTTGTACAATTCTATTGATCAACTAAATAGCACTGGTCTTTATAGCAATTTCATGTAGTGCGCCATTTCCGTTTTACTACCTATTGTTTTCATGATATTATTATTAAAGTACATTGAAATTGAATCAAATATCGAATACTTTTTTGGGTGTCATATAATATACATATTGGAAAAAAACTGTTGATTTTTTAATTAGTTTAGGTATAGTCACTTTAAAGCTGTAAACAAATAGTTTACACATCATAAGCTGATGTTGTAATTGAAATTAATAAGGCCTCAGTGGACACAAGACCGAATTCAGGAGTTTTAGCATAAATAGGTCATGAACAAACAAATTAACTGCAATGCAGGCAAGAAAAACTTCAGATATTTTTAAAGTGTTGCAGTGAAATTCAAGATCTCCATATTTTCAATTTCTTTGCGATTCCTTTGATGTAAAGACATATAAACACGACATTATACATAATTCATTGTTTTCCTGCAATTCTATGTCGCACTATACCCTACAGTCCATTTGTTTAATAAAAATTCCAGCCATACTTCCAGTTCCAATGCTAAATATTTCAGAGAATGACAACAAAAGTTGATGTCATCAACTTGAACCCTCCAAAAAAACAAAGTAATTATATGTATATTAAATTAAATAGTCATAGTCACCTTTATAGCAATAATGAGTGTGTAATGAGTCGCATTTTACAACAACATAGTAAACTCTCCGCTTAGAAAATGAACAATTAAAAAAAAAAAATGAAGCGAAAAATTTTCTAATGTTTTCAGATTGTCGTAAAAACCAATTAAAACGCACTGAACGCCACTTTTATTTGCTTTAAATCTGCATAATAACACACTTGACTAAGTCTTTTCACGTACACTTGAAAAATCAAAACAAATCTTCAACTTTTCTATCCCTTAATCTCACTCTTAATTCCATTACCATACTTCTTTTGTTAACTTGCTAACTTGAAATTAAAACATTCATCACGTGGACATTCAAGAGTTACGATCAACTTCAGCGTGCACAAAAGAAAAGCAGGAAAATTAGTGGGCTTTAACGAGAGTGGCAATTCATTTACAGCCCAAAAACCGCATATTTTTTTCGCAACCCTTAACTCTTTCATTTTTTCCTCATTACCTAAGACCAGTTGTGTAAAAGTGTTGACTTTTATCCCTCTTCCGAGAATTGAAGTTGTAGACAAAAAAAAAAAAAAAAAAAAAAAAAAAACAAACAATATTTTTTTAACTTTTATCCGCACCCAACTCCTAATTCATGTGAAAGCACTTCTTCCATTCCTTTGCATTGATTGATTGGTTGTAAAAATATATGTTGTTGCAATTAGTGAAGATTCGCTCTTCACTCCGTAATGCCAACACATTCATTAGACGTGGCTGTCTGTATAAATGATAGGCTTTCACACTAATTGGTGAAGTTCTTTATGTAAGTACGGATTGGAGACTTTCTAAGTGATAAAATCACCTTGCGAGTATAATTGGGAAAAAGTAAATTGAAAAAATAATAATTAAATAAAAATGTAATAAAAATGGAGCTAAAATTTGATGTGTTGATTGAACTCAGATCGAATTAAGATAAAAATATTTTCTTCGTATGGGAAATAGTTGTAATCTGCTCTGATGAATTGTTGGAGAAGAATATAATTCCATGTTTGGAGAGATTTGTTCAATTAAAATAATCCAGTTAGAAAAAATGATACATGAGAAAAGAAGATTACGCTGCAAGCCTTATATCTTCGCATGAAAAGAGCTTAAAAGAGTTATTAAAGATGCTAGATGAGTGACTCGATGTACACCAATTAAAACTGTAAACACAAACATTATACAGTAGTTGTGTTGTAAGTTGTTTATGTAGAGAAGTTTATGCAAAAACAACAAAATCAGGTTTCTGGAGCTCTGAATGAGCAATTATTTCATTTATGCTGGTTTAAGTTTACCATTTCAAATTGTATTTTGCTTTTATTTTACTTATTGCAAACTGTATTTTTCCATTTTAAATTTTTTTTTTTTGCATTATTTAAATTCTATTTCGCATTTTTTTTGCAATTTTAAATCGTTATAAAATTTTTAAAATGAAATTTCTCACGTATTTGTCAGCTCATTGCCCGCCACACGTGTTTTTGCTCAAATCCAAGCACCTACAGTCATAAAAGACCCCTTAAACGCCTGGTCACCTAAATGCACGGTGCTAATGGTTTAGAGTGGCGACACGGCTATGCACTAATTAGATAATTTACTGCTAGAGATACATGGATGACTGAAACCACATGCAAGTGACAATCCACAGCATCCACAGCATCAAACTATCCACGAGAAAAATTATTGCATATGGCATCTGCCTTTGATCTCCATAAAATTGAACATAACAAGCGTTCGCGTCCATCCTATCATTTCGATGACTCTCATTGTATTAGCGTTTCTTCATTTGCACTGCACGGATAATGGCAATTAAGTAATGGAGACCAGATATTACTTTTCTGTTGATAATGAGATTTCGAACTGGCAATTTTTCCTTCTTTCCACTTAACTTCTACCTGTGGACTATTGAAGACAAAAAAAAAAAAAAATCTCTAAGGAGGTTAGAATGAAGAAAGAATTTTATGGCACTTATTCCAACAAGAGTATTAGTATTTCAGTCACGATCTATTCTCTCCCATGTTCACTCTTGAAAACTTTCATCAACTCTGCTTTCCTTCACCGAGCCAAAAATCGTTTGGTTAATAATGTAATGACCAATGGCGGAAGTATATTATCTACTTTTCTTCGCTCTCATTTTTTTTTTTTTTATTTTTTTTAATTTTTAAAAAAAATAAAAAAAAAAAAAAAAAAAAAAAAAATCAAAAAAATAAAAGAAAGAAAAGAAAATTAAGCATAAAGAAAGAAAAAAAGAAGAATGATCCACCCTGCAAGTTCTTTGGTATTCAAGTCCAGTTTTTGAAAGGGATAAAAGTTGGAAATTCTTACTCGATGGAAAAGTCACGGTGAAGAATGCTGCAGTTTGGTGAATGTCAGCAAGTGCACTTTAAAACTCAATTTAGAATGGCATCAACCAATCATCCAAAGCACGCATCGTCATCATCATATGTCGAGAGACGAACAATTAATTACCGAACCCAACAAGGATAATGTTGCTCAAGGTATCACAGACAACACGATAGTAATTGCTTTTCATAGCTCGAAGCGCAACTGACACCTTCTACTGTATTATGTTGATTAATGAGAAAACAACAAGCACAGAGTGCGTATCTTTTATGTTTGGTTGTGAAATCGACAAATAAACAGTCTTTATTCTCGACGAATGTCTTGCCAAAAAACAAAAACATTTTCTTTAATTTTCTTTAATTTGTAATTTCTTTAAGCTCACCACATTCACGAGCTGTTTGAACTAGAAAATCATATACAGTGAACTCCCTATAGATAGGACACCACTCCTTCGACCCAGTTGGGACAACTCTGTCACGCAAAAACAGGTGATCATGTGAAGTAAATAGTAGAAAAGTATTTCGATTTGTTGCGTGCGCTATTTTCAGCCATTTCGGGTGCCATTGTACTATTTCTGGCGTTTTTAGGTAAAGTTGCCATCATAATTCAGAGTAGAATTCTAGGAAATTCCAATCTGACAGTAATTGAGGTCAGTCTGGCCGCAATGGCGGATTGTTTTGTTTCCAAAAAGATTGCCGACAATCCACTCTTTTATTTGGGAATAACTATTGTTGGGCACTGTTATGGCCAACAATTAGTATAAAATGACAGTGTATTAATTCCGTTTCTGCCGCCATTTTTTTTTACTCATTCAAATACAGCCGCCCACTCACTTACGACAACTTTCGTCCTTCTTATGGCCCCACGCCTAATCATAGTCAATTAGAAGAAATTGTAACACAGAATTTACTAAACTCCGTTTCCAACACATTGCAAAAAACTCCCATTGGCTAGAGCCTTTTCCCAGCAATTGTTTAATGCACTTAAAAAAATAATTAGAAAAATGACCATAAAAGGGCATAAACAAACAAAAACGAACATAAACAAACAAAAACGAACATAAACAAACAAAAACGAACATAAACAAACAAAAACGAACATAAACAAACAAAAACGAACATAAACAAACAAAAACGAACATAAACAAACAAAAACGAACATAAACAAATAAAAACGAACATAAACAAATAAAAACGAACATAAACAAAAATAAACGACAAAAAACGAACAAAAATAGACCATTAACGACCATATATAGTAGTTTTGGGTGATTTTTTAATGTGCAAGCAAACAGCCTCCAGCCAATGGGAGTTGCTCGCAATGTGTTAGAAACGCAGTTTTCCTCAACGAAGGTCTATCCAAAACAACTAATTCCATTCAAAACAACTAATTCTATCCGCAACATCCATCGCCTACGCCTCATTTCAATAGCTTCAACACTAACCAAAATGGTTTCACACATTTGAATGTGTGAAAGAGTGTTAACAATAACATATATTTCATTTTTAAAATATTTTATTGTTGCATATTTATTATTATATAACAATTCCAAATATTCCTTCTCCACAATGCAAAGCATCATGGTCAAATGACGTTCCCAATCCTAAAATTCAAATGATCCAGAACTAGCTCTCAGGTTTGGTCGAATTTCAACTCTCTGAGCATGCGCATATTCATGCGCATGCTCAGAGAGTTGTAACCATCTGAGCATGCGCATGAATATGCGCATTCTCAGATGGTTATTTTGTTAACAATCGGAACTGGTGACATCATTCAATCGTTGCTCGACCATGAAGCATTGCACAACAAACAATGTAACATTGTAACATTGTAACAATGACATTGTAAATGGGCCTTATGTCACGAGATGCGAGGAAAACAGTTTAACCAGCTCGGATGTTGTATGAATTCATTAACCACAATTTGGTGCAAAGACTCCAAAATAGAAAACCGATTCCCAGTAACGAGTTTTCAACAAACCCTCATATAAATATTCAACCACTTTCAGTGCCCTTGATTTCGGTTCGGCTTTTGAAACGCGACGACAAGGAGTGAACAATGGGCAAGTTGACCAATAAGTTGCACACAGTTTTAATGTGCGTGCGGGAAGCAGACCGGTGGTGATCAGGCTGGCAGCTGATCCGCGTGTTCCACCTCAGATTAAGATCAATACTATAATAATCAATATAAAATATACTTAATAGCACTTTGCTACAAGCATATCTCGAGATCCATACGTTTTATTCACATCTTTAACATTTTCCTATGGAGGATTTTTTTCTTAACATTTCTCCTAAGAGAAAAGTACCCGCTATTAACTCTATATTATACCTCGTGACAATATAACCATTATCTCCAGTTATTTATTTTTTCGCTGTGCATTAACTCCCCAGACAAAATCCTATTTTAGTAGAAATAATTCTCCCCATGGAATTAAAAAAAAAAAAAATTATTTTTTAAAAAGTCAGCAGTTATTTCATAAAAATCAAGAAACTTCCACAACAACGCTAAATCCGCGAGATCATAAGAAACGACTAAACTAAAGAGAATTGTACGAAATGCATCTTTTTTTCGCCTTCAAAAACACAAATGCGAAAGGACAGATTACGCATTCTGCTCCTGGTTTGCCTTTCCACAGTCATCACACAAGACTCTTATCTTCACAAAGCGATTGCAGACGAGCTGAAAGAATTTGAATGATTGGCTTGCCTATCGTTTTGACAATTTGCCATCCACTATTTTCTCTTTACCTTACGATATGGAAATGTCAACCAGCATAATAAATGTAACCACCTCCATCCACACACCCAAAACCTCATAAAAATAAAAATCTTTTCCACACACCGAACCTCCTCCCTTCTCCTCCATGACTTTGCAATATTTTCAAAAGAAAAAATTGCAAACTATTTCTTGTCACATGCTTCCGCCATCATTCAATCCAGCTCCTCCGTGTCACAAAAAACATGATTGCGAAATTATTATCATCAAATCAATTAAGCATACTTACAAACAAATTTTTTCCTGTTTATTTATTTATTTATTTTTTCTCTTAACATTTTTTTCCCCAAATTCACCACATACAAAAAAATCAAATAAAAAAAAAATATTTGCAAAATTAATTAAGCTATTTTCAAAAATCACCTCAACATCCCTAACGACAAAGACAAACAAGTCTCTTAATTCTATTTGAACAGATTTTTTTATTTTTTTTTTATTTTTTCTCTCTCTCCAGCTTCCTCTTTTATATAACTTCAGAATATAAACAAACGGTGGAAAAGCCTCCCGCAATGTAATTCAGGGCAACACATTCCTTACATTTTTTTTTATTCGCTCGAACCACTTCTAAACTCGTCCTACTAGGCCCAATCTAATTTCCAAGCAAAGAAAAGAGTGTACGTGGAGTAGTCCAAAGAATTTTTGCGCACTACGCTAGAGTTGCGAGCATTTTTCTTTTCACTCTCATCTCCTAATATAAAAAAAAAAAATAAAAAAGAAAATATATTTTCCACCTTTCTTGAGCCGAGCTTTGTAGAGAAAAAGGTCAGTTCGGCCCGCAACCTCGGAAATCTTTGCTTGGAATCTCAAAAAGGAATCCAGATAGCCAAAGAATCAGCTAGACTGACAGAATTTTGCTTCGCTATAATCAAGTGTACAGCGCTGTGCTCCTCGCGTGGTCAGAATATCAACAAATTACCTTCCACTCCAGCCCCAGACTAAATACAAAGGATGTGCGTCCACTGCCAAGACTCATCCTGCCCGTGGCCCCTTTATTGTATTATCCCATATGGCGCTAAATTTCATTGACATAACCGTATAACATACTTTTATTTGAACGATTTGTTCCTATAACAGAGAATAAAGTTACACAAAAGATCATTCAACTTTATACAAACAAAATAAAAATATTAAATTTGAATTACAAAACAATTAAATATTTTTATCTTTTCGTGGGAAAACATGTGAACTTTTGAATTATTTACAACTGATTAATTATTTCACACGCCACATAAGTTAATCAAAAGAACCAAATTAAACCACAAAAAAATTAAAAAAAAAAAAAAAAAAAATAAACTAAAAATTAGTATTTTTTTTTTTAAGTTGAAATTAATTTCCAAGGCACCGAACCACACGTTCAAATCCCCTGCGCACTTTAATTAACATTTTCAACTACGGCTGCAATATTTACCACATCATATCCGCCATTGGAAAATTGTCGAAGACAAACGTTGCACCTTTACCCAGGCAAGTCTGAAGAAGCACTTGATAACTGGCCCTACAGACTGTCTCGAGTACTTCATTCTATTGTGTTTCTTTATATCTGGATAGAATATGACAAAGACAGGGCCGAAGAGGCACTTCCCAATATTTCATTTCCCCACGATCGTCCTATCGACACGAGCAGTCATCTTAAAGCTGTTCTGCCTTCAAGATTGTGAGTGCCATTCTATTGTGTCAAAAATTGAAAAAAGAAGGACATCCACTTTTCATTTTCTATTACCAATAAATTTTACTTGAAAGAAGATCAAAAGGTCGCAGTTTGCACCAGGAACAAAATTATTATTTTTTTATTTTTATTTTTAATACTTAAATTAAAAATAATTTAAAATTTTTAACCCAAGTTCCTTATCGCGTCATAAACAAAGTACGTGCTGCCCTTAACTTGGATTAACACAATTGTCAATAGTCACGTTCGAGAAGTATGTTTATAAAAATAGAGAAAAACAAGTGTGAAAAATTCAAAACAACAAATAAAACGATACTTTGATCTCCATTTTGTGTTTGCATAATTAAGAAACTCAAGTTATATGGGTCGGTACTGCATATTACAGGATTCATCTTGGTCAGAAGACACGTTCCTTTTTGCTGTACTTTCTGCGAAATGGTCATTTTATTGAAGTGGTGACCACCGTTTTCGACTTACGCACTTCAACCGAGCACTAGACACTGCTCGCTAGGTATGTGCGATGGTTTTCTTTAGCCCTGAAAATCCGTCCTTTGGGGATTGTGTCAAGTGTCCAATGTTGGGGTGACCGACTGACCGTATGCGCCCACGAGAAGAAGACTTCAATCGCCGCGCACAGTCTCCAAACCCAATACTAAATCCCTATTGCAAACAAAATAAAGTGAAAAATGTCCATATCTTAAAGACATCAAAAAAATGAAAACGTTTTACACATTTCTCGCAACAAATCGAAAAAAAAAAAAAATAATACCACATCAATTTTTAAAACCTCAAAACTCCACCTCACCTTTAAATTCACCCCTTAAAATCCCAAAACTTGGCAGACAATCCGCATCACTAAGGAATTACCGTCGTTTTGGCATTTATTCAGTTGTGTCCTGACTCAACTCGACTCAATCTTTGCAACTCTTGCCAAATTAACGACCTCATATTTTCATTTTTTTTTATCTTCCCATCCGACCTAAACTACAAACATCTTGACACAAATTTACACGCTCACTCCACCAAGCGTAAAACCCCACCTCTTTCTTTTTCCATGTGGTTTTAATTGCAAATTCGCACACAATTCCCGCATGACAAAGATAGTGGATCATGAAAGATCAAAACTAAGTGAATTTATGTTCGAATGTGATGCGAGGGCTTTTCACTTTTATTGTCTTTACCGCCCTTGTAAACCCCATTATATTGTATTCTCTATCATCAAATTTCCGGTAAAACGTCCTTTGATGCCTGCAAACCCAGTGTTTTCGCTTCGCAGAACCCAAACACATCATCTTCACTATACTAGTACAGAATAGTTGAGTTGAGTTCTCTTTTGTTTGTGTTTTACCAACACGCTTCGCCTTTTCATATACCAGTTAGTCAACAACCACAAGGGAAGAATATCGGGAACAAAAGAATTTTCAAATTCTCATAACTAAACTATGTCGAACAAACATTAAAGAGCTGCAGCCATTAAATTACTTACATTTCTGCGAGCAACCTGTATCGTATCCCACATATCTAATCTATTCCTCACATGATACCCAGGCCAGTTACCTGTGGAGTACTGGCTAACAGCCCAGTTAAGAGCTTCACAACAGTCTTTAAAGGGATACTTACATTATTTTTACACAAATTGAAAAAACTCATCAACTTTTAACATGGAAAAGTGGCTTCACTGTAAATATTTCTCAGTATCCATGCCATTGCGCATGATCATAACCCAACCAGAATAAGATCACAATGAGTCATTTGTTTTCAGGGTTTTTCACAAAATATTAAGAAATTTTCCATTAATTATCACTCATAATTAAGAATAAAAATAAATAACACGTTTCCATTAACACCCCAGACGTGTTGTGTTTCCAACAAATCAAATCAACATTTGGCACAACATATAGTCCTTCCCCCGCTTATTCCGACCATAAACCAGTGGCTAATTAAATTAATCTCGTCCAATCGAAAACACATGTAAAGAGCTATAATCCAATCTAGCCACTGCTAAAAGTCTAAAACATTAAGTAAACAAGAATTTGGAATTAAAATGCATCAAAAACGACTACTCACCCATAACTGCAAACAGAGGCAGCAGATGACGCTCATAGTTCGCTGTACGCTTCACGCATGCGTGGCAGAATTCGCTAACCAATTGTCCCTGTGTGGTGCTCGTGCGGAGCATAGTGGTTGCGCTGCTGGCGAACGAACCAAGTGTGGCACACAGTCGCGGCTCCAACCAATCGATGGGGAATTATGCCAGCGCACAATATAACACGTGGATTGCTTCTTCCTAGGCTCAAATTCATGGCAATGTCCACACAATTGCTTTTGGTTATGGTGTTGGTCACTGCTGTTTTCTGCACCAAACAAGGTAGGATCATTTCAGCGTATCTCGTTTCACTTTTACCTGTCGGATCGGTTTTTGTTTGAAGCCTTTGGGTGGAGTAGTGCATTAGTGTGTTTGCGTAGAAATTTAACAGTGTCATCCCAGTTCGAAGAGCTTTCAAAATATCATTCTTCTTCATTCACACACGTCAATCAACCTAATGAAAACACACACCTGTTAAAAAAAAATTTACATTATTATAATTTTTTGTTAAAAAATAATAAATAGAAGATTCATTTAAAAATCTGTTCAGTGGGTCAATATTTTTGTGCATTTAACAAAAAATCTTTTAAACTAATAGGAATTATAGTTATTATTATTATTGTTATTTTTCACGTGTTTTATTTTTTAATCATTATACCCAGTGCGTCACAATTGTAAAAAATTCAAGATTCATAGCAATGTTATTTATGCATTTTTGGTGTAACGCAGTGTAAAAATTTGTGCCTTCAACTTTGCACTTTGCGCAAATTTCAAATTTGTTATTGATCAAGAGAACTATTTGCAACCAATTATTTGAATGTTTTGACCCTCGCAATGCCATATCAAATTGGAATTGACACAGACGCGATTGTAGATTAATATCGTAAAATGCAAAACAAAACTCTCCATAATTGCACCACCGAAAAGTTTTATTCTGCGGCAGCTACCACTCCAAATCAATCAAATCAGTGAAAATACTGAACGTCTGATCCAATTTCTGATCCAAATTAATTAATTTCCAAGAAAAAGAGTACAATCTAACCAATCCAATACCCAGAACTGTTTTTATTTCATTTATTGGATCAATATTCGATTCCTTCATTCCAAAACTCATAACTTTATTTTCTTATTGTAAATATTACAAATGTATTGACCGAATTTGCTCGCTGTCGCTCGCTGTGGCTTCTGAATTAACTTTCTTTTTACCAATTCAATATATTCAAAATTAGTATTTATCTAATTAGCAAACACAAGAAAAGAGAGAAAATAATAATAAAAAAAAAAAAAAAAAAATAGTCCAATTGACTTCAATCGAATTAAGCTAATTATGCAAATTTCCTGCAGCATGTTTGCACTAATGTGCCGTCTCTATGGTGATCTCTGAACTATTGCACCGTCTTTTGTTATCATGAAGGCAACCTACACAACATAGGCACACAGCACATACATACACAATCTCATCGTGTGTTTTGAACTGATGTTTTGGAAATGTGAATTATTCATTAACTTTCATGTATAACAAGAGGGAGAATGCCACTGAATCATAAAACACGCCGTTTGAGATTTTAGAAAAGATAATATAGGGATGTTAGTTGAAGTGGGCTTGTAAAAAAGGTATAAGGAGAAAAGAAAAAAACCAGCGGAAAGTGGGGTATAGAGTTGGCAAGTAAGGGTGCAGATATGTATACAATATCAAAATGGAATAATGTTTTCGTAATGGACCTCCAGAGAAATGAGACACAAAATCCAACAAGACAAAGCATCTTTTTTATAACTTCACACGACTCCACTTCATCCCAATACACTCCTGACCCGTCTCACAGGGGGGAAGATATTAAATTGTTTTTTTTTTTCCTTTTCATTCCCATCTCAAAAAGCAAAAAATTTTTTTTTCTCAAAAATAAAGAATAACTTTTCACTTGCAAGAGCGAAATGCGTTTTTTGAGAAATTTTAAATTAGGGAATAATTTTATGTAATAAATGTCATTATACCTGGCTTCCGTTACAGATTTAGAGCATGTCATGCAAACAATTGCACCGCCTTCGCGTAGTATAACCATGGCAGAAACCCTAGCGTGACCCCGGGTACGTAAAGTATGCATCGCATCACATTTGCGGATGTGTTATGCTAATTTCGCTTTCCTCTTTCATTAGCTCCGTCCGCACATATAAATGTATGTATACATATAGGAGCAAAGTCGAGTGAAAACGAAATTGAAGTCAATAAACAACCCAACCACTGGCACATAACACGCTTCAATAGTCTGCTCATTTAAATTAAATTTAAATTTCACTAGCCCAAAGTTAAATACAAGCAAATTCTTGGGTTAGAAATGCAAATGTCATTTATTGCTGCATTCTTGCACGTGGTGCGACCGATATTCTAACTACAACTTTATCCCAGCTGTGTATTTAATTACTTAATGTACTTCAAAATGGTCAAAACGCGTCGTAAATGTGTACATTAAACTTATTTTAAGTATTATTGTAACTAATTTCATGAATGATGTCTAATTCCAAAACTTAAATTAGAATATATGACTTTAAAAATTAAAACCCATTGTAATCAATCAATCAATTACTTAAAATGCTTTCATAATTTACTTGTAAAAAAATCTGATAATATATTAAAACTGTATAATCCTATTTAGCGTCCAATTTCCAGGCATTCCGTGCAAACTAAACACAATTTCGCAGTACATTTTGATACACTAAAGCGCTTATATATTACACACCGTAATTGTTTTTTTTCTTAAAAAAAATCACACTCTAACACGGTTGTTGTTTACATTTGTTTTTGGCCACCAGAGACCATTCAATATCAACAAAAAAAATATTAATTACAAAAATTGACACTTTTTTTCGAACAAAAAAATAAATAAATATTTTCTGTCAATTTTTCCTCTTCGGAATATCACATTTCAAACTACTCTTCTTATTCAACCTTATCTTCAGCTATACGTCCTCCCTAAGTGCGAATTCAATCCGTTTCACTCGCATCCTCTTTCCTCTCCATCAAACGGATGGGTGAAGTCTCTTTGCTAAACTGCATTTTGCATGCTTGTTGGTCCGGCCATGGGTGTGTATGTAGGAGAAGGGCCTGTCAAGCCTTCTGTGCATCTCATTAAGCAAATGGTGTAGAATTTTCTATGGCATACATAGCAAAACGTGAGAGTCAACTCAGGCAAGCAAATCGGCTTTACATAAACCCAACGACCAAATAAAAGCAACTTGCATTTCTGCTGCTGCTCATGTACTCAACTTTTTTTCCCTTTCTCTTTCCTTTGCTTCCCCCTTCCATCTTCGCAGTCACACCCTCTTTTCTAGCCTTCTTTATAACCGAAGGAAAAAAAGCAGCTTCGAATAATTTACATGAGGTTTCGCGTTACGTCATTTTCGTCGTTTAAAATGAATTTAATTCCTTCCACCCTGCGCAGCTCTTTCTTTCCTTCTGTTTGATCACCAACCCCGGTGAGAATTTAGCCGTCAAGAGAGAAAGAGAAAAAGAATTAAATAAAACATTCGAAGATTACATTCCTTTTTTTGCATACTTCAAATTTAATGATAAGCTCATTTTTATCACCTAAGCTATTTCCCCGAACAAATTTCAAATTCCAGTTCACCTTTCCCATGACCTAGCCTAACGCCTGCGGCGGGCTAACCTCACCTTATTAGGTAAAGTGGACTGGAAATAGAAATTATACCGACGAGCCGTTCGGGGAAATAGACAGTACGCATTTTTATTTCTGCCATCTATGAATAACGTCATATTTCGAGTGTTTTTATGCTAGATTTGCTTTGCTCGCATCACAATGAACCGTGCGTAGCAGTTGTGGAGGCGTAAAAAGTGGAAAAAATGTGTGACAAAAAAAGGTTATTTAAAAGGGCGACCGGATTTCTCATTTCCGCGTTAAATATCATGAATAAAATCAACAAAGGTTAAAAATTTCAAAATAGAAAAGCATACCTATCGATATTGTTAATGTTAAATGTTAATGTTAAATGACCGATTCAGAGTCTTAAAAAGTAAAGCCGGAGTGACTTTACAGATTTTTTGCAGCTTTAATGATGCGATTTGTCTTATTCACGCAGAAAAACACGTCATCAAGATATAAAAGTTTCTAAAATCGACTTTAGCTGTCAAGATTGAATGCAGCTAATGATAAAAATGCTGGAATATATATAATTTTATTGTGTAGAACCGTGTAATTACCAAGCTAGCCATGATACATTGAGCTCTCTCGGATCTAACTAAGTGGCCATCAGCATGATACACAAACAATTGTAATTAACCCCAGCAACAACAAACTCAGTTATAACTGCCAGCACACCTTTTTATCTCGCTGATACGACTATATTGCGATAATAATACTTTTACGATTTTCCATTTAGAACTGCGACAAACTTTTCACTAAAATTCCTCAAGTTTTTAAGTTAAAAAGCAGCTTAAATACACAAAATAATTTTTCATTCAACAACTTTCACCTACTTTCGACATTATTTAGAGAAATTAATTATTACTAAGTAAAATATTTTAATATCTTAAGTTAAGTATATCTCAGTGCACCAAAGTACACCATTACTTCTCATTTGCATCGGCCCACTACTCAATTTATTTATAACCACTAGGTAGATTATTGTTAGCCGTTTAAAAAATTAAATATGCCATTTCTCTTTTAGACGGAAATTAAAAAGTCACAAGTCGCTATATTGATTCCTTGCAGTTTAAAAAATTTATCACGTTATTAGAATGTTAAAAAAAATTATTAATCACACCACCAAACTCCCGAAATAAACAACAAAAATTCTAAAGCAAAACAAAATCATCTTATCAAATTAAGCCAAATAAAAGCATATGTTGAATCTTTAATTATTAATTAACGAGTCAAGGTAACGAACGTCAAACTCGGAAACAAAGAAGAAAAAGAAAGAGAAACATTTCTCATTTTAAATCACCACACATCGTTGAATATTTTATCTCTTCAATTTACGTGATCGGTGCACAAACTCTCACCTTTAAACTCGGCTCTGCAAATATAATTTATACCAGGTGCAACCCTTACCTGTGGCACCTGACTATTTTTTTTCGCATTCATAAATTCCAATTACGACTTAAATCAATTTTCCTAGAACGCTGAGTGACTATAACCTCCCGAATTTGTAGCGTGCAGTTCACAATGTCAAAACATTATAATTATGTTTCATACTGATTAATTCCGACTTGCATCTTTGTCGAGTAAGAATTGTGGAGGCGTTAGGAAACCTCAAACTTGAATAAAATTCATTTCATTAACCCTTTATGTCAAGAATAAACATAAATTTTCATACGCATGTAATTTTTATTCTTAATTAACTCGAATTTTCACTGAACTTTAATTAGAATTAGAACTGATTTACACTAGAGTACAGTCGCAACAAGCCGCGATAATTATCGCAATCTGCTGTGAGCATGCGCAATAAAAAAATTACGACTTGCAAAATGGCTACTGTTTTTGAAACTCCTATTACTACTCGCATCTGGCATTGACAGCACTAAAAAAAAAATCTAGACTTCTTGACTCCTAAAACTCCAATAAAATGTTTTTGAACTGAAACTGACTGACTCACATTATTGCAAAACAACTAAAAAAAAAAAAAAAAAAATAAAATAAATAAATAAATCAAAATATCCTCTTTATAAAAACTTTGATAAACGATAATGTAAGATTAAGACTTGCTTACAATGGCGTACTAATGAATAGATACTTTCCTGATGCCTGAGTCGATTCAAGTGAAGCAGTTTGCGTGTTATCCTAAGAGACCTTTTCACAATGTATCATTGACTCATTGTACTTCAACACAATGTTCATTCTTTCAGGCAAGTGGCCATTTATTAATACTTGAAAGAAAATATGTTTTAAGAGTAATGGCGCCTTATCTTACTCCTCTTAATTACTGTACTACTGGCCTACAGATAGTCTATTTGTAATGTAAAATTTCTGTCATTTTTAAGTGAAAAAATAATGACATATTTTCTAAATCAACATTATCCTGATTGTTTTGTCGCTTTGGCACGTGTTCAAGAATGGCGGATGATATTTTTGACCCATTTCAGCGCAGCACTTAATCAAGGGCGGCGCATATTCAAGGTTCAAGGACGACTTTCCCCACTAGTACACACAAAAAAAAACCATACTGCATTACAGAATAGACTATAATTACAAAAATCAATTAATATATAATTTCATTTAACAATTTACATTTATTAAAATGTTGCACAAGTTTGACCCAGCATTTTCATCCTTTAAAAATTTAATCAACTAGTTAAAATTCCTTAGAGAATAAACCAGACCCTATAAAAGAGACTTTATTCAACGTTCATTCATTATATTTAACATGCAAAGAAATTTCCTGCATATTTTTCTCATAATAAATAAAAAAAATGAAAAAAAAAAAAAACAGGAAATTTTTTTCAATTTAGGTGCAATGATATATCTGTTCTTCCATTTATTTTTTAATTTCGAAAGTGAACTCTAAAAAAAAATATGAATTTAGTAGAATCCACTTTATAAAACCAAAATCCGAACTTTAAAATGTGAGGTAAGCTCCGAAGGCAAGCCACCGATTTTCTATACCAATGGAGAATTCTCACAAAAGAAAAATCCTTTTCACCTTACTGGCTTTCCTTCACATGCAAACCAATAATTTATCATGCACATTGAAGACGATGCGAACCCCGGAGAAGAGACGTTCAAGAAGGAGGGAAAAGGTTTAACTTGATGCGGTCTGAGCTTTCGTTAACTATTTATTTTTATTTCCAATGCGCCACCAACTCTCATTGAGATGACATTTTTAGTTGTGAACACCTTTACTTATGCAAATGTATTTGCGGTTTCCATTCCAGATTACCTTTATCTCCTTAAGATAACACACACTTTATCACGGCATTACGATTTATCGTTCTACAACAGCACAACGCTAATGATATAAAGAAAAATCACGTTTAAATTTGAGTTAAGAGAAAAATAAAATAAAAATAAAATTAAAAAAAAAAAAAAACAAATTCTGTAAACTTCTCAAAAATCGCGCTTGTTTTAAATAAATTCAAGGACCTGCGTGGTCCGCAAACTCGTTTTTTCCCAATTTTACAAAGACTATTTTATTCTATTATGTTACAAATATTTATACTAAAAATGTTAATCTCTTAATCTCTAATCACGTTTCAATTTGATTGATCAGTTCGTCTGACTACCACTGCCTTACGACTATCTTTCACACAAATATTCTACAATTTCATTACTAAAAGTCGGTTTAAAATTAAGTTTGTGCATCACCTGCCACGTTATAGTAAAAGGAAGGGCTGCTTATCATCTTTGCTTGCTTACAAACCATTCGTTCGTAGATGTAATTAGAGTTTAGAGCCGTCGGACACGAGAGAAGCAACTTGTGGAAGTGGGTTTCCATGCCACTTCGAGCTCTGCTAATTGCATTAACATTGCCAGTGTGGCTTTACTGGTTTTAAATAAAATAAAGTTTACAAATTATCATCACAATGTTGAATAAATGTCAGTCCACTAAATAAATGATTTGTTAGCAAGAAATAAGTAATGAAACAACAAATTTAATTTAGTTTAACCAAAAGTGTCAAAAAACATCAGTGAATAAATCATAGAAGTGATGATAAATATGAAGCAGCAAATCGTGTGGGCATAGCAAAACAATCGCGGAATGGCTTTGCTGCACAACATTTGTGCGCTTCTCCGCACAACATTTTTCATATAATGAATATTTCTGCATACAAGTTGATAATGCAATAAATGTCTGTGGATATGATGAAAGGCGCCTGCATGCAATTTTGTGTTTAATTTTATTTCAAATCGTCCTTTACTTTAATGTTATTACCCGAATTTATGATGATGGTAGAAGATCAACACAATAAACCAGAGAAATTTCGTGATTTAGACCGTGTGTTCTCCAATTTTTTCCTCATTAACATTAACTTATAGTCCCAAAGTATTAATATTATTCTATATTTAGTTGCCAAACCCATTTTTTTTTTATTAGAATAAGATAAATATCTGGTGCCAAGTGTTTGTAATGATCAATTACAGTGAACATCAATTCCAAAAATAAAAATTGAGCATTTCCAACAATTGAAAAATCTAAAGAAACTGAAAAGAAAAGAATAATAACTATCATTGCAAATGGGGGGTCAAGAAATAAATGATAACGTCAGCAATCAGCAATATACAAGAACTTTTCCTTTTCGCCTCTCATCTGCTATCCGTTGAAATGAAGCTTATCTATCTAAAGCTGCCTGTTAAGAAATACTCAACCAAACTGCTTGCCAGCTGCCCACACTTGTAACAAAAAAAAAAAAAAAAAAAAAAAGAGATAGAATTCCTGTAACAAAGGGGAAAAAAAAATGGCAAATCTGTACAGTCATTACCACCAAAGTTTCGTGCAACTGGTGCAGCATCAAACCCTAACTAAACTAAGAGCAAAACATCAGATTTTCTCCTTTTCCATCCAGAATATTTTTTTTCACACACTAAACCCCACCAACATCAAATGTACCCTTTCTTTGAAAAATAACAATAACAACAAAAAACAACTTTTAGAAGTTTTCCCATCACAATAATCCCTCATTAAATATTCATAAATCTAACATTAAAAATAACAATCCCTTGAACCAACACCTTGAAACATAAATGAAAACGAACAAACAACTGCGAGCAACTAATACAAAATAAAAGATGGTTTAAAACGCATGTTTTGCGGTATGTTTTCATTACATGACAATGCGTATAATAGAAATGTAGGTCAACATATAAAACAAGGAATGAAAATCCGATAAAAGCTCAACGTATAAACACGCACCTCACTCTGTAACGTTCACCGATGCAGAAATTATTAGTGTTTTGTGCCTAATGAGCTGTAAAAGTTATTTCTAGCCGTGTGATTTACTAAACACTCGGTTCCTATCAAAAACCCTTATAATAAGATCGCCGCTTTCGCAAACCCTCACGTGTATAATGGAATATGGTGAGGCATTTATTTCCTTTAACTTCATGTGTTTATCGTGAATGATTACTGCTTTCATAAATAATGCAATCACAAATCAACCAAAGATCCCTATCATAAATTACACCACACCACACTCTGTACTTTAATTCAATACATAAACAAAAACATGCTTTTTTTCCTCTCACCCCCCATTTTCTTTTTTTGTTAATAGAACCTATAATTTACTCTTAAAAGATTGAATGAGTTAAGTGCAGACTCATTCCTCATATAGTGGGAAGAAGAAAAAAATTGATGTGTATATCGCATGGAAAACATGTACAATACATGCATGCTCACACCCGATAAGCTTACGGAACTAGTTGAGTGCTTGAAAAAAAGTGTAGGATAATTGCTAAGATTTGTTTTGACAACAATTTGATAAATTGTTGACGTGCAAAAGATTGACAAAAGTGTTTCAGTCAACACCCAATTTTATTATCTATCGATGACCATATATGGAATTATTAATGTATTCAGTTTTGCCAAAGTACTCCGAGAAATCATTAAATTAGTACAGTATTTCAATCAAGTACAATATATTGTATAATATCTGCACTCAAAGTGCATTTTCTAGCTTTAGATGAGGTATTTCAATCTATTGTTGTACGAAAGCAATTCTATTTGGTGAATTCAGTTTTTCAATCCAGACAGCTTAAAGTGCCTATACACTATAAGGTTTCTTTTTTGGTTTCTTTAGCCGGCTTCCAGATGTGGACTACTTTCACCAATATCCTCTTTCCGGCATAAAATCCAAGACAAAGCTAAAAAAAGCTTTGATAGAAAGACAAGAAAGCAAAACCGTAGAATCAAAATTTCATTTTCGATTTATATGACAATTTCTGTCCCATTGTATTTAATCAAAAAATCAATAACAAACTAGAAGATATATTAAAAATGTATAAATTTACCAAAATCTTCCACTTATCGTGTATAGGTCACACTTGGTATGTCAGTTTCAGTATGTCAGATTAAAGACTTGTATAACGTAACTTAATTCTCTACTTCTCTTGGTAAACTGAATTTTGTCGTATCGGTCGCTATATAATATTAACATGTTTTGATCTAACTTTTGTGATCAATATTGTTGAAGTTAAATATTTTATTTTTAGTTTTGTAAAGATTTACAACTATTTATTTACAGGACTTTCAAATTCTCCTGACACAGGGTAAATACTTCTAGCTGGCTCCGTTTCTATTTTATTGAATGCATTATAAATGATGCTTTTTGTCTAAGTTGATTCTATCAATACATTTAATTCCGACTATGCAAGTACTTCTTTTTTAACCAAAAGAAAAGCACGCACAGATGACTGCATGCAGTTAAAAATCATTAAAAAAAAAAATAAATTGATTTTAACTTCTTAAAATGCAAAAATTAAAGTTACATATACTGTCAGCAGAATAAATATGCAAATAAACCACATCTCTAAAAACCTTTTCTTTTTTTTTTTTTCCTAAAAAATCCATTTTTTTCACGTTATCAGGTTCAGCTTGACTGCACTGCATTAACTTCACTCGGAATACTTGCCATCATTTTATAAAATATATGTTGTAATTTCCAATTTCATTTCCTTTCCCGACTTCTCCGCAGCGCTTTTTCCTTTTTTCCTTTCGTTTTGAACTCGCAAACACTTATTCGTGCATTTGGCATCGAATAAAACACAAAGCAAACTGGTTGTTGGCCTAAAAGGATACTCTCGTAATTCGTGTGAAAACAACAATTGCCAGCCCCTTAGCAGCCTAACAAGAAAGCCAAAGGTCCAGCCAAAGACCACCTATCTCACCTGATGGATCTAAAATCAATGTTGGACTAGGGTGCTCACACCCGCACTTTGATCTCGCCAATGGTCACGGCTTCAAAGAGTCTAGTAAGAAAGAAGAAAAATAGCTCTTCCACCAAGCCAAGTACACAGAAAAGCCAGGATCAAAGTGAATCAAGGCGGCATTTTCACTTTTTTTATGCTTTATCGACTTATTGTCATTGATAAAAGTAAAAATATCGAAATATCTCATCTCGGCTTTAAACTGCAGTTTACTTGTTGTTTACTTTTTTTTTTTTTACTTTTCCTGGAATAATAAATAATGATCTAATCTCTTAAAGCAAACCCAAAAAATACCTTAGTAAAGTAAAAAAAAAAAAATAAAAAAAGCCAATACTAATGTTTGACCCTATTACCAGATACAATAACATCCATGTCCCATGACATTCTGCCCTGCAGCTGTATTGTTTAAAGTGTTATTCAACCATAAACCGGATTGGCAAATTGCATTTGTAAACCAATACGGTAAAGATGGACAACACGGTCAAAAATGAGCGCCCCCTACAATAGAAACCCACTCATGTCCAACACAAAAATCGAAAACTAATTTTTTTATTATTTTTTTATTAAAAAATCAAAAAAAAAAAAAAAAAAAAAAAATTAAAATAAAAACAATTAATTAATTCATTAATTAATTAACTAAGTAATGCAGATAAAACACGCGCTATCATAAAACTGCATTCCCAAGACACTTAAAACCCGAGCTGTAAATATTCATTTTGATAACCTTCAATCATTTTATAACTTTCCAACTCCTTCATTCAAACTGCATAAATCCACATAAAGCGAAATATTTTAACGCCACTTGGATAGATGAACTCCTTTGCTGGTCCCGGCCCCCTATTAAAATTTAAGTGACACCTTCAATTATGAATTACTTTTACAACACTGCGAAGAAACGACCGACCCAGGACTCGTACATCGAGCGCCGACACGACACGAGGGAACCAAAAACCCCTCAATATAGTCTGATGTCACGTTAATTAAACTTGCTAAAATAAAAGTGAAAACCGCGCCCTTCAAACGCCCCCCCTGTTCGCACAACGATACGGCAAAAGCATCAAAATTCTGTAAAGGCTTAATTATGCCATAAAAACACTGAACTAGGAGAAAAAAATAGACTCAAATGTGGCATTAAAAAGATATAAATACACACATCAAATTTTTAAAAAATAGGCCTCGCTTCCAAGTACTAACAACCATTGAATAATTCATCCATATTCTTGTAAGAGATATATAAATTAATAAAAATAAAATTGCAATTTGCATCCGTTTTCATTACCCACACTCGGATAAATGTATGTAATCATTTTCTGCTTTCAACTTTGTGAATAAAAGCCATTCATCATGACGCAAAGTTATTTAAGGCGGCGTTTTGTACAAATTAATCAAGCGCGAAACCGGGCGAAACTGATCACTCAAACATGAATTCAGCGGGTTACAACCTTTTTCCTCGACTAAATTGATCTGCAAGTGGAAGTCTTATCTTGCAAAATACACTTGATGAAGGCTCAAGCTTCATTACATGCTCCCACTTGTTTATCAGCTGCTCATGGCTTTTTGTTTATGCGTACTTTGCTAAGTTACTAAAAATTAATTTTCTTAATTTTAATTTTATTATTAATATTAGGAAATGAAAAAAAAAAAAGCTCAGCAACAATTTTTGTCGGGTAATAATAAGGAAACTGCAACAACATCCTCTTATTCAACTGTTACTATGCTTACAGTAACTTAGCTACAAAGTATAAACACCCATTGAATTATTTATCTCGTAGGTGGGCTTCCCGGCTTGTTTTTCTGCATTGATATAATAACAAAATCAAATATTCATATTTCAACGAATCAAAGAATAACTGACCCAGACTTTTTTCTGTTGGCTTAGTAGGACTGTAGGAACGCAAAATCGAGCAACCACTCTCGAAAATTGGTGTTACGTTTTGTTCTTCGTCTTGAGATATGAGGCAGATTGAGGCCGTCCTAAGTAGAATTAGACAAAATGGAATAAAGAAACCACGGATGAGTATCAGGAGAAACAGGAAAAATTGAATTTTGTGGCATTTCAAATTAAGAAAACTTTCTTATAATTCAGATTCCTAGGCTAGATTAATATAAATTGAACAGTAGTTTCTCTTGGCTTCTTCCTGAAACATGGAAAATCCATAATTTTAATATAAATTCATACAACTTTCAATATTTTATTATACTAAATGGATGGCCAAGAGCCCGTTTCATTACTAACTTGCATTTATTTGTCTAGAACAATATTTTTTTCTCCAATTTTCTTGACTTTTCCTTCATATAAAGTAAAGTTGAGCGAATTTGTTAATTCATGAAATGCTGCTACAAGGGTTTGCTTGCCTTTGTGAATTTTAATGAAACTCCATATTGCAATTGAGGAGAGAAAAAGAGAGACGAACGAACTACTTTTTCCGGATTAAAAATTTTCTAAGTTGAAAACCGCAGTAAATGAAAAAAATCTTTTCCAGAAAATTTAGCTTACCCAAATAAAAAAAATAAAAAATAAAAAAAAAATTAATTTCACTCTAACCTTTAAATTAAAACGATCCTCGCCGTTAATCATGCTAATATATGTATAATTAAACATTGCAAAAAGTCATTTAAAGTCGATTCTTAAAGTAGACAAATATTTCCATTATTCATCAAATCAACTAAACACACATCAGTTGCTACGAACCAAAATTAAGAAAATTCTTGAAGGATAACAAGTCATCACATAACCCCCCTCTGAGCAAATAACATTCATAATTAAGTCCTCATATATACAATCAAATTAAAATTATGCTTTAACTTGATATTACTATTATCTTGCATTGCCACTTCCATACTCCTAATGGCCACTATTCGCAAACTTTACAAGTGTTTTACCCAACTCCTTCACCTTTCTGACTCCCATCTGTCGTCTTATGACAGATCTGACCTTGCTAACCTCTTTCCCACGATCCCTACGTCATCAGTGACCATCGCTAACCCCAAAACAGAAAATTATTAGATAATTCTTGCCATATATGGTCGCCTATGTAAATAATATAGAATTTCTTAATGAGCGATTGGTCAATCGGTTACCGAGAAAAACGTAACCCTCTTATGAAATCGATCAGTTAATTAAATTTTTAAAAAATTGTTTTTTTTTTAAAAAAAAATTTCCAAAAATGTGGAATATTCGTAAAATACCAGCTCAGTTCTTGAAAAATCAATAATGAATAAAAACCCTCCCGTATCCACACAGTGAAACTCAACATAGTGGCATCACCATAAACCTCAAATCCACATTCCACAATCTCTTCTTCCTTACATCCACTTCCTTACATCTCTTCTCGAAATCAAACACCAAACCCACTAGATTTCCATAATATTTCAATAAAATAAAACATGGCCACGATGAACTCCAACAAAGATTATTAAAATTCCAACACAACACAAAAATCCGCTTAAAAGCATCCATTAGTGTATACAAACACTCCACGACTCCAAGAATCCAGTTTTACAAGCATAAATTGCAAATCTGCGCGTATTTACCAAGTAATGATATGAGATTGATCCAGGGTTCACTCGTGCTTACGATCTCCACGGAAATACTCATAAATCTCGAGAGAATACAAAGCTGTAAATGTCACTTTATTGCTAATGATGTCACTCGCATATGATTTATAGAATCGAGAAAAGCGACTTTCCGAGGCAGAGTCACTTGCCTATCCCTTATTTATATAATATTTGAAAAACAAGCAACTTAAGTAGAAAACATTTTTATTAAATCTTTTTTTAAAAAAAAATTTTAAAAAAATAAGAAAATCATCATCCGCGCGGTAGTTCGTTACTGCAACGTGGTTTATTTATGCTATTCAATTGAACATTAGAGGCAGACCAGAGCTTTGCCGATGAGGACAATTTCATTAAAGAACTCTCGCTACAAGCACCGATACGAAACCAGAATAACAAACAAGCCACAAGCTCAGTATGCGCCGTATTACGTACATACACAAATAGTTCGCATCGCCCTTTTCATGTTTCTTACTTAGCTTGACTCATTCCAATTATCTTTAATTCCCACTTTTTCTCCCGGCCTGAGGTAAGTGTTGTGCTACACTGGTGATAAATTAACTCTCATTCCCACAAATTAAACGGGCAGCAAAAAAGTGGCTGAGATCAACATCGCGCGCAGCATTAGTTATGAGTATCCACAACTCTTAAGACACATTTAACACTTTTTTAAACAATAAATTATACCGAAAATAATTTTTTTTTGTTACGTAAATTAATTAGTTATGCTAATTTATTATTTAGTCACCTAAAAACTAACCAATAAATAAATAAAAAAAAATTGCAAATTGGTTGATTCATTTGTGTAATCATCATGATCTTTAATGACAAATGAATTTCCGACAGTTGATTTAGGTAAAATGAGTGGAAAAGGAATTAATACGATTAATCCCAAATGTTCATTTGAACTGATTCGCCTCCTTAAAAAGTGCGCCAAATCGATTGCATTACACTTCTGGAGGGCAAATCGATTGCTTCCAAGTTCTCTTGTTAATGTATAACTTCTCGCGAGAAGATTAGATCAAAATCTGTTTTAATCTCTCATAAAAAGCTTTTCATTCTCGTAATGATCTTTGTAATAAATACCTGCCTACTTGCCACATTTATTTTTCTATTTAAATCTTTAATCACGCAACTGCCAATTACAATATCTATTATTTCCAAATTAGAACTAGTAACTCATCACGTCACACTGTCATTGACACATTTATTAAAATTTCATTGAAAATTGATGCGAAATCAAAAGCGTCATTACTCAAGTTTCATGCATTACCATCAATCTGCTAAGTCAATACAAAACTCATCTTATTATCTCACAAAAAAAAATTCAAATTCATTTGAAATTTCAAAAAACTTCCTTTTAATTTTTTAAAAAAAATAATTTTTTTATTTATTTTTCATTTTATATTTTAGAAAAATAATAATCCATACTTTTTTTTTTTCGTTTCTGAAACCAGCGACGTCTAGATAATGCCCAACTTATCGTGGTTTCTTTTTTTAACCCAACCCATGTCTTAAGGGATAACAAAAGAAGCGGAAAAAGTGATGTCCTAATGAGCTAAAGCAGTGGCAGAGTGGGATGATGAACCCTGATTAGTTGTAAATTGCTTCCACGGAAGAAACTAAGTATATATAACAATATATTCAATACCATTTCGAATGCAACAAATGCGTCAAACACTAGCAAAATAAATGAAATACATTAATCAACCATATCAAACTGCAGTTAAAAATAAAACGAAAATGATTAATTTCCTCAATTACCATACATTATCTGTTTAATCCCACCCCTTTAAGCTCCGTCAGCCGGAACTGTTGAACTCCCCTTCCATTTCTTTCAGTTATGAAGCAATACCGCATACAATAGACGACCCGAGGTGACAAATAATTGCTCATGTATACAACAGCATATCAGGTCATTTCCGCAAATCCTACAAATGGATTTCTATGTTGGAAACTCGGTTGTGGAACCATCTCCCATTCTCTTATCACAGTCCCAGAGGTATATTATCTCAGAAGCTCTGTCGAGCAATCACGAAACTCACTCCACTGGTCTTTCCAGTGGGAATCAGACCCCTAGATGCACCCAGCAGTGAAGATGGACAAATGGTATTTGGACACACGATCTGGCAATATTTGAACAACTTGTTTGTACAGCAGCAGCTAACGTATACTTTCCCAGACATGTATAGTGCAAGTATTAGGTCACTTGCATGACTGTTTAGAGAAAATGGCATTTGCTTTCGCTTTTAAAGACATCTCAGCCCTGTTTGGCTGTTCATCACGGCCAAAGTGCAATGGCAAACACGCGCCACAATTTATTTTAATATCATTAAACGTTAAATAAACGTTGAATGGACAAATATTGGGTGATTTTACAGCAATCTAGCAACAATTTTATTTTATTTTTTACTTATTTTTAGTCGGGCTAGAATTATCTTGATTTAGCACACATAATAAGCACGTAAACTCGATTAATTAATCACGGCTAATCCCGCACAATTTATTGACACCATACTGACAGCAGTTTGCTGAGAAGATAATTTAGAGCACTTTTAATATCTTAACTTGGCTGGCAGTGCGGATAAATCTCCATGAGGAGAAATGACACAGTAATTTAGGTTTTCTCAGGGTACGCAATTATGCAACCCCAGGTGACATAGCAGAAAATGAAGTGTTTCAACCACATAAAATTTAAGCGCTTTGCAGCGTTAGGCCAACTTTGATGTTACACCACCTTTCCATTTTTTTTCTCTCTCTCTCTTCTCTTCTCTCTTTCTCTGTACGAGTTCATCAGCCATAAAACTTTCTATCCGAGCTACTTGCATTCCAAATTGTAATCTAAAATCAGACGAGCCTTAAAACCCTGACGACGTCAGAACTGCTTTTTAGACGGCAAAAGGAAAGAATATAAAGCTGAAAGAAGGAATCGTGCTGATCCCGTTTAGTTTAAGACAGGTTACTCAAGTTGGCATAAGGGAGCAATTGGCGCCCAGTTCATCTCAAAGCACTACTTCTTTTTCTAGCACATCTAGATCTTTTTCTCAGCTCATCCTTTCTTTTATTTTTTTTTATTTTTTATTTTTTATTTTTTATTTTTTATTTTTTATTTTTTCTTCTCTTCAATTGTGTTAAAGTAAAAATCTAAAAATGCAATACAAAATGTATTTTTGATTTTTGCTGCTATTTCGGCCTTCGGGATCAATTTTTCATATTCGATTCAAGTTTAATGGCGGATTCCCTGAAACTTATGCTAGCTGTCAGTTCTTTTGTGGCATAACCTCAAATAGAAAAATATTTTTATATAAAATTCAAACTGTAAAAACAATAAATAATGAATCTTTCTATATATTTTCATTAAGTTACTATTGTTGTGCTCTCAGTAGACGCGTGCACGGCGGAATGGAATGTGCAGTTTGAATTTATTCGAGATTCCGGGACTGTAGGGCACAGTATCTGATTGGTTTCAAACATCCTTGATTAATGAAAACATTCTTGGCGACTGTTGTCCACTTATCTTGTATAATTGCAATACAAGCAATAAACAGAGTCTATTTAAAGTAGCATTCTAGCAAACAATAAAATGAACAAATATAGAAAAAGTACAATGAACGATTTGCAACATAGAAAAACAAACAAACAAACAATAACAATGATTTTGTTTATCAACTTAATGGATGCATTGAGTATTGTGTGCATAAAGGATTAAATCTGTCTGTTGCTTTGTCTGCTCTGATGTAAAGCAATATAAAAAAAGTACAAAAGAAAAAGAAGAAAAAGAAGAAAAACAGAAACAAAATTATTCTCCTGTTTATAGGATTTGAAATTACTGTTCGGTAGGGGTTTTGATTAGACAATTTGCGATTTCTCGTACGAGATTTATTTTATTACGAAAATGACAAAAAAACGAGATATTGTTAAAAATCTCGTCCCTTTGTTTTAATGGTTGACGAGATTTTTGAAAAATTTCGTTACACATTGTCGTTAATTTTTTGTCTCGTACGAGAAATCGCAAACTGTCTATTGTATTTGCCATTTTGCCAACACTACTGTTAATTGACTTTTGCATTGCCGATAAGTTTGTACAAATTTCTAAACCTTTTAGTCAATTTTAAGTATTGAAGTGGCTATGAAATTAAGAGTTTGTAAACAGTCAAGTCTGCATTGATCCAACCAATCTCGTGTTAACGTGTTACATTTAGTACTTTCAATCTTGATACTATAAATTATGCCTGGAGATAGATATTGGACCCAAAAATTAATGACCTGTACGAATAATTTATCACATCAGACTATAAACCAATAATGTAATCAAATAATTAATCCCAACACTTTAAAACAAAACTTCCAACTTTTCTATGCATTTTCTATTCAGTATTCATTGCATTAAAAAAACAATAGACTCATTAAACTTCAAATCTGATAATTTCTTTTCTCATAAACCAAAAAATCCCATAAATGCAAATTTAAAAAAAAAAATAAAAAAAACAAAAAAAAAAAAAAAAATAAAACAAAATAAAAATTGCAAATTCTTTTTACCTCCAATCTCATTCCACAATCCCGAAATTAATTTTCACACTTTCTTCGACTTGCGTCGTCTCAATAGATATCCCAGATTTGATTACTTTCACACAAAGGCCCGAAGAAAAATAACGAGCACAGATTTCCCTATCTTCCTCTTTGGCATTCTTGCAATGATCTCATTACACATGGAATTCCCCGCTTATATTTACCCAAACGAGAAATTAGATCTGTTCAACAATAATCTCCGTCATTATCGCTGGCCTTTGTATTTGCAGCGCTTCTCTTTCTCTCTCTTCATAGTCTCCACTCTCCTTTTATGTAACTGCGCCTCGCTCTGACCAAGCTGCTTAGACCTTTACTCTGTATCTCTTTCCATCTAATGAATTTCGCACCCACTCCTCCACCAACCCCAAAGAAAATTAAATTCCCCATAATTGCTATATGGCGTACACGGGCAGGAGAACGTACGGGTCGGTTCGAGGCACCACTTCATGAATTCTTCAAAAGAACATCTAACTCGGAACCGAAACTTCTCTTCCGTGTGTGTATCTTATAACGAAGGTGAAAGGCAGAGTGGCGGTGGCGGGGAGAGGTCGTGCACGCAGTTCCGAGATTGCATTTCAGCAAACGCCCTGTAGGTTTAATCAGAATCTTAAATTGAACTGAAAGGAACAAGCAGCCACCAGCCCCACACTTCTTTTTCAATGAAACACAAGCGAACAACTCCCACCGAACCCGCACTACTACTCAGCCTGACAATCCTGCATTTCGCCTCCTCCGCCAATCTTTTGCAGACAAAAAGATAACGACGAAACCTCCCAGCAACGTCGCTTCGAGTCATCGCGTCATGTTGCAACCCTTCGGATAATTCATTAATCGTGGGTTCCTCCTTTTTTTCTCTCTCATGGGAGTGCATAAAACAAAATCTACTTAGTTTTACCTTATTCCAATCAACAAAGCTCTTATCCCGGCTTAGCGAGAGAATTTGCAACAAACTTAAGACATGTTGATTCAAATCCCATGCAGAATTAAACTTTGATGCACTCTGCTGAAGTCCTGAAATATTTAATTCCATTCGTTTTTTCAATGACATCACGTTGTGATGAAAAAAAGTAGGTCACTGAATTTTAACCCTTTCACAAACGTGCATTTATTTAATCTTTTCGAAGCGTGATTAATTATGGATTGAAAGCAGACAAATTCTAAATTGAATATTGTGAAATTAAAAACAAATAAAATTTGAAGCATAGCATATTTATTCTAGTCCTTCATTTCGACGCTAGAGGCTGAACCATTGAAGGAAAAGAGTGCAAATTTACCTTTATACATGAATTTTGTAGAATATTAACTTTTACTCCATGATATATTCATCATGATTGATTAATTAAAGTGGATAATGTAAAATATAGCCAAAAATTACCAAATTTGAATATGTTAATTTTTTTATTTTTTTTATCATTGATAAAGCTTGATTAAAGTATTGCTTGACTCAACTGCTTGACCAATTTGTATGGGTGATTACTAATTTCCATTTAGAATTTATTGTCACACGTAGTGAGTCTGATTTCATTGTTTTTAATTAATTTGCATTTATCTGATTTATCACAGCTTCATTTTCTCTATGCTAACTAGCTGTGCGACGTATTAAGCCGCTGTTGTGCTGATGCTGCAATGAGCTGAGGTCGAATCTGATTTGAAAATCAAACGAGGTGCACGCACTGATGAGATGCATGTACATACTTGCTCTGGGCTTTCAATCTCAACTCGACCGTTGGCCCAAGTCTCTGTAATTACACGCCCGCTTCTCCCCACTAAATCCAACATTTAATCCTACCGTTTAAAGGACACGGTCCAGCAGCGGATCCATAGATACAAATTGACCGTGCCATGTTAGAAGCTCGTGTTATTTTCTTTGCACGGTTATATAACGCGAGAGGGAGATGTAATTAAAGTAGCTCCTCCTGAATTTTGTATTAGATCATTATACCATCATCACAAAAAAAATAAAAAAATTTATTAAAAAAAAATGTAATTTTTTTTAAATTTCTTTTTAATTTAATCGGATTTTGTCTGATTGTTACTAGATTGCTCTAAATCTTTGTCAGAAACCATTTTTATATATTTATAATTCATGTTTCTGGCTAAAAATAGCGGTCGAAACCTAATTACAGCCGTAATTAAACATTTATTTCTACATTTTTAATAAAAACAAAATAATCTCGTCGTTTCTAGGGTATCTCGAAACTCGCTTACACATATCGCTAAAACTCCATAAACGCCAACTCAAAAAAAAAAAAAAAAAAAAAAAAAAAAATAGAATATTCAAAATTCCTATCTCATTTCTTTCTCCCATTACACAAACAACTTATCTCAACCTGATAACATCACAACATCAAACTCCCGCCTTTTCCACCCTTATCAACTAAACATATCCTTTGTACATCTCAACTAAAACAAAAAAAAAAAAAAA